>JAOXYD010035985.1:0-13928 GCA_028565735.1 Pinacopodium congolense | reverse complement strand
AATCAACATAAGCTACTTAAATCAATTCCAAACTATATAAAGTCCCAAAAATCAAAATTAAACTTAAAATGATATGTAAATTTATATGCCAATATAACATAGTATATATATAAATCAATGACACAATTAACAACAATATAAAGAGACTGGGGAAGAGAGAATATACCAAACTTTTATAAAGGTTCAAATAACCCAAATTTAGTCTAGGTCCTCTCTCCATCTACTTGTTGGAAATTTCACTATAACATAATACCAAATACAATCTTCTTCTTTGAGAGAATAAGAACCTTTAATAACCTAAATCTTCCTTTTAAAAGGTGAAGAGGAAACTTTAACAACTCTTTGTTAAGGTAAAGAGGAGTCTTTACATATTTAACCAATCCCATAAATGAAAAATCCCCTAAAAATCACAAAATACACTTTTGAAAGGTTTCACTTAGAGCTCAACAAACTAAGACTTTTATGCTTTCAAAAATGTAAAATATGATCAATGAGCCTTTTAAGATATTAAAGAAACAAAATATGATGAACTAAAAGCTTAATACTTCAATTAAATGTAAAGAAAGAAGATTGAAAGAGATGAGCAATATAAACACTTTAAACTGTAATGAAGGTGATGTTACAAACTAAAAACTCACACAAAAATGTTTATTGATCAGATTGAACAAATTGGAACTCTCAAAAACATTGTTTTGAAGGTAAAAGAGATGTTAAAGAGATTAGCTAGGCACTGGGAAAGAGTAAACAACAAGATTTTATCAAGAAACAAAAGTACATTGCTATTTACATTTTGTACCGGTCGATCAATCGAGTGCACTGGTCGACCAATCACCGGTCGACTGATTTTTACACTAATCGATCAATTGCTTTATAAAATAATCACTAATTAACCTATTTAAAGTTTTGGTCAACCTATTCATCAACATAAACACAAAATTTTTCTAAATTTAAAACATTTCCTTCAATATTAATTCAATTTAAATAAGATGAAAATCATTTCCTAAGTTAATTTGAGTACCAATACATAAAAATTAAGATTAAAAACACAAAGTGTCTTGGTTAATGATCAATATAGCATATTTTGAAAAGTTTTCATTTCAAACCACTTATAAAACACTTTTAAACATTTCAAACTTATTTTCTTAATTCAAAAACATTATACACAAGTTTTAAAACATGTTTCAAGGTTGTTTCAATAGTCAAATTGATTTAATTGCCTTAAATACTAAAATTTACCTATTTAATAAAAAAAATTCAACTTTAAAACTTATATAATTTATAAATGTAAAATTTAAGCCTTAAAATATTTAAACTTTAAATAAAATTTACAATTAAGTTTAAAACATCTAACTAATGGTTTTAAAGGTACCATAATGCTTGTTCTTCCATTTCCTTCAAATTTGGCCTCCAAGCTCAATCGTTTCACTTTAAATAAACCAAACAATGCACCTATCTTTCATCTGTACACCAAAAACTCAAATTATTATTAAAATTAGTTTTTTTATATCAAAACCAAGACTGAAACCTCCCTTAATTTAAAAAATTGATATTATAAACGTTGAGATTCATTCATGAAGAAGATAGTTGTAAAAGAGTTTATCTTCACCAATGAAGAAGATTGTTATAATGAATTTCTAATAAGGTGATGGAAAGTGGACATAAGAGTGGGTCTTACATCGAACCACTATAAATTGATTTGTCTTTATCTTCTCTATCTCTTTGTAAGTTTTAATTCATTTGAAATTATATCTTTTCAATATTTGTTACAAATCTTACATTTCATATAAGGAAAACTTTTCAATTAGTTAAAGAATTGGAAATTTTTAGCCACCTAATTCAAACTCTCCCTCTTAGGTGCCATATAGAGCCAACAAGTGATATTAAAGTGAGGTCTCACATAGGCTTATTTCTAGTGAAACAATGTATATGAGATCAATCATGGCATATTTGAACCCTTTAGCACCATATTTTAGTCAAGAATACCAAAACATTAGTAAAGCTCCATTTTTTTTTTACAGAAATGACTATTTATATTAGAAGACTAGGATTAAGTTTTTCTTGATGGCTAAAAACATAGACCTATGGGAAATAATTTCAAATCATTCTCACATCCTTACTAAAATTTTAGGAGACTAAAAGGTTACTAAATCAAGAGAAGAGTGGGATAGTAATGAAAAAGACCAATATCCTTAAATAATAAGTATGTATACATCTTATTTTATATTTTAGGAAGAAATGAGTTCAAAATAGTAACCATACGTGAAAATTCATATGAAATTTGTTAGCTTCAAAAGTAACACATGGCAATATTTACCAAATAAAAGAATATAAAGTTAGAATGCTTACACATCAATATAAACTCTTGCACATATTGCATGATGAAAGCATTTCTTCTATATATGCTAGATTTATTGATATTATAAATGATCTTAAAGGATTAGGTAATTCCTATACTAACATTGAATTAATGAGAAAGATCTTAAGGTCCTTATTAAAGTTATAGGGAGTAAAGGTAACAATGATACAAGAAGTAAAGGATCTGAGCATTCTATCTTTGTAAAAATTGATAAGATCCCTCCTAAAATATGAAATTAGGCTAAAGGAGATACAAGATGAGAATTTCATCCATAATAATAAGAACATAGCTTTTAAAGCAACAAAGGAAGTGTTGAGCAATGATGGAGCTTCCATAACTAGTAGTGATGAGAAAGAGATTGCTTTATTCATAGGGAACCTTACGAAATTCTTAAAGAAGAAGAACTTCTCAAGAAAAGGGAATATAAAAAAAGGGACTCTAAAGAAGGAAAATATAATTCTAAACATAAATTATCTAACATAACTTGATTTTAGTGTTAGGAAACCAATCAAATAAGATCCCAATGCCAACTTCTCAAAGAGCATGGAAGAAATGACAAAAAGAAGGAGGAGGAAGAAAGAAAAAGAAGGCTCTAAAAGCCACTACATGGGATGACACAAATGAATTCAAAAGTGAAGAAGGAATGGCACACATATGTGTCATGGACAATGAAGATATATCAACTTTTTCCACTTAGAAGTGATATGAACTGATTAAATACTTGAAAAACTTAATTTAAAAAAGAAAAAGTTGTCATCTAAGTATAAGGAAACCTTGAAATTATTATATGCATACAAATTAGAGAATGAGAAGTTAAAACATGACTAGCATAGTATGGAATCATAGAATATGGATAAGGGTGATAAGTAAAAATTGATAAATGAGAATGTATCTTCAAAACGTGATCATTATCCAAATTCACTAAAGGTGATGAAAAGTTAGAATGCATGCTAAGTGTACAAAAGGCTTCAAATGATAGATATAATCTATGATACACTCATGGAAATGCACCATCAGGTCATAAGGCTACTTTTTTCAAAAGGAAGAACTTAGATGATGAACATGCACCCAAACCACATGAACATAATGCATCTACATCTAGGTTATAACGTAGGAGAAATTTTCATACATATATGTTTAGTCTTAAGACAAGAACTAGAGATCGAACATGCACCTTATCAAGTTAGATACAATATTTATGCCAATACCTAATTTCACCCACCTATGTCTTAATATCACATGAGAACTTACAATGACATTAGACCTAGGAATGCATATGGATATATATGTATATAGGACTTATGTACCCATTATTTTTCACTTTTCTAGATATTTTGGTTGTATTACAATATTATGTTATAAGGAAAAAAAAGGTGGAATTACATGTTAAGAGGTTGGAATGAAAGGAAACAAACTAACCCCAAGGACCCAAATAAGTGTGGGTACTAGAAATGCATTGATTTTTCTTTTCTAGGCCAATAGATTTCAAAATTATCGCTAAGATTAAAAGGATAATCACAAAAACACATTGTTAAATCAAGTGAGGAAAGAATTGAAATAACATTTACTTATATATAAAAAGGAGATACATATCTACTTTAGATATTTTATCTTGGATGTTTTGGAGATGTTAAGTGAAATGTAGTAATATTTGCTATTTAAATAACTTTAATGTTTTTATGATACTTGATGATTTGGCTGTTTTTAAAAAGTCATGAATGGTGGAGTTTAATTTGATTTAAGATCTATTATGGTGACTATATCGAGTTATTAGTTGATTTTGTTGTTTAGAAGTGAACTCTGAGAGAAATGTGCATTTTTAGTGCATATTGATCAACCAATGTCTCAAGAAAAGTTGAATAGTGATTGATCAACTAATTCCTAGGACTAGTTAACCAATGCACACTGGTTGATCACTATTTAAGATCGATCAATCAGTTAAAGTGAAGTTAATCTGTTCATTCCCTCTTATCAGCTCACTTTTGAATTTTTACCTCCCTCTCTCTCAAAAATTCCTCTTTCTGTCACCAAGAACCTATTTTACCACTGATTTCATGCCCTATTGAATCTCTCCCCCCTCTTCAAAAACCTTTAAATTAAGATTCTCTAAGAAATCCCACCTTTTCATTCCCAAAATTTTCTACCTTTGTTTTCGTAATCTCCTTATTTTACAATTTTTTTTATTTTTTGGCTAGTCTCCAACAATGACATTTGTATATTTGGCATCCTCTTCACATCTTATCTCTAATTTTTGCATCAATTTGCCTAAACTCACCTATCATATTTTGAGTAAACCCTAACCTCTTTACAAAACTAAGTTATTTTAATTTTTTCATTTATTTTGTTTAATTAGTCATCAATTAGTGTCTAATTGATTATTTCTAAAGATCCTAAAGGACCAATTTTGTATAAGTACACATAGATTACATCAATTTTAAACTTTCACATAATTGGGATTTTTTTAGTTCTCTAACAAAATTTCTTAAAATTAAATGTGTTTGGAAGCCTGATTACATGTTGAAACCTTCAATTACATCTACTTAGCTTTAATTTTATCTAATTTTTATCTTTACCAATGTAAGCCTTTAAAATGTAGGGTTTTTTTTTTAATTTTTGTAAATTATGGATCCTATTATAAAACAAATGTTATAGTAATGCAAACAATTTTGGTAAACTATGGATCCTTTTATAAAACTGATGTTATAGTAATGCAATTGGGAGTTAGGTTTTTTTTTTTACCTCCAATTTGATTGATTGCATAATTTTTGAACATATACTAATGTTTTCAACTTAGGCACACTATTTTTTTAGTTGAAGTTTTTTGCATATAAGGTCATAGAATTAGTTGAGGATTGAGGTAGTTGAATTTTGATAATAAAAATGTACTTTTATTCAAGTTGTGATTTTTATCATTAAGCTATTAATTTCCATGAATAATCTTATTCTTAGATCCCCTTTAGGATATCAAATTTCATCTTTCATTCACTATATTTCATAGATATAAATTTTCCTTTACAATAGTTAAAACTAAAGGTGGTAGTTCCACTAAGAGTAAGAGCTCTCTAACTCATAATGAAGATGAGTATTTTGATATTAACTCTCTATAATTTTTTAACCATGCCATCTGAGAACTACATGAAAATTTTCTTATCTCTCCACCTTATTTAGATGAATTTAATCAATATGGCCCAATCCAGTTCTTTATTGCTCAAGGATAGGAACCTTTGCTTACCCTTCTCTCTAAAAATAGTCCTACCAATGTTAGAATTTATAATCTTAAAGAGCATCGAATAAGGGATAAGTATCACATCATCTCAAAAGTCTAAGATGTCATTATTCATCTTATAAGATATCTAATTAATGAATTCCTAGGTATTCCTTTTTTTCTAATGATTTTCCTATTATGACTTCCTATCCAAACATAGTAGCTCTTCTCCTTTAGTTCTACCCTAAGTTGAAAATACATTTGAGTTACCTAATGAGGAAGGCATCACTCGTAAACCCAACGATATCCATGAGTTAAATGTCATTCCTTATTTCCACCATCTGTTTATTCAATATGACTTTCTCTCTTCAAGTGATCATTTTACTTCCTCAAGATGAACTCATTTTGATGATGAATGAGAAGATTCATCTTGATAGATTTCATCTTTCATAACACGACTCATTTTGTTAAAGCTAATAAGAAAAATGAAAATATTTTGTATTCCCTAATCTTGGCCACATCTTCTAATAATTTAATGCCTTATCGACAAAAGATGAATTTGACTTTTAGTCCTTCTTTGATTAATCAACTCCAAGTTACATATATATCAAGTTATTAATGGTCAAATGACTTGTTCATATTAGTGACAGTAGTAATCCATCCCTCAACATTCTCATTACAGCAGTGATGATAAGATGTCTGCTTAGAGTCACTCCTTATCTATAAGTGATGAGGCTACATCTTTTAAGCCTCCTCATGATTCTATTGTAGCAAGATTGATGAGCTTTGAGATATTACTACATATTAACTAGACACAACTGACACAAAGTTTCATAAGGTATTTATGTTGCTTCATGAGATTTGTTCTCTCCTTCCACCTTCATGGCAACTTTTTGTACATTTTAATGTATTTTGGATCTTATACATTGGATGTCCGATGTAAATTTCGATCTTGTATAGTACATTAGATATTTTTATCCTCTGATTTTTTTTTTGGATATTTTAACTTATATTGTCTCCTTATCTTTCTTTTTATTTAGTTTGTAACTTTTGATATTTACTTATTTCTGTTCATATGAACATTTTTTTTTACAATTCTGAAAAGGGGAGAGGAAATGTTATATTAATTTCTTTTAGTTAAGGGAAGTTTTTTTTTTAGTTTTTCAAGATTTGTTTATAATGCAAGAATTTAGGGGGAGTTTTGAATTTTGATGATGTTAATAACTCTTGAGTTTTGAAAAATTTTTATTCTTGGTGATATTTAAATGTGTAAGGGGAGGAAATCTTAGTGGTCTTGGGCCAATATGGTTTATTAAATACATGTTTTGGTTTTTATGCCTCTGTAATATCATATAGTTTTTTCATCATCAAAAAGGGGAGAGATTGTTAAAATAAGGGAGATTCCACCTAGGTTTTAATGATGCCAAAACGACCTTGTTACTAGTTATTTCATTGTTATTATATTGGAAAGATAGGATTAAAGAAAAGGCATTAAGAGATATAATTTGAAGCCATTGGAGCAAAAGTGGTAATTAATGAAGGACAAGTGTTAAAGAGAAGGTTATAAAGACCAAGATAGTATTTTTAACTAGATTATGATTTTCAATTTTTTATTATAAGTCTTATTTTGATCTTCCTAATATGTTTCAGGCCTCAAAATCATACATTTGTATTTATGTTTATAGTTTGTGCATATAGGTTGAATAATCAAGAGAAAATGTGTGGGGAAGCTTTTAAATAATCCTTCTGATACATCAATATGTTTTAGGAAACTAGTTTGAAGTGTATATGTGTGTTGAGATTTGTTAAAAACAAATATTTGGATGTGTTTCGAGATAGTTGGAATGTGTCAATAAGTTTTAAAAGTATCAAAAACTAGTTATTGGTTAGATTAGTCGACCAATGATAAGGTTAGTGATCAACTAGTAAGTGGTTAGAGTAAAGATTGGTCAACTAACAGGACTGACTAATCGACCATTGGGTGGAAAATATGCATACCAACAAATAGTTTTATTCTTTTTTTCAATTATATCATACTAATGGCTAGTTTTTAAGAGGAAATGAGAATTTATTGGTTTTTAATGCACTCCAATGGCTATAAATAGCTAGTTGAAGGATTTTAACCTATAAATAGGTGCTTTGAGAGTATTGTAATGCACCAAGTGAATTAGAAGTGTAACCCTTGAGTTGTAAAGCATTAAGTTGAGTAGTTTGGGAGGTTTTTATAGTTCTTAAAGTGTCCTTTTTCATACAATATGAGGTTGTAAAGGGTCATTTCTAAACAATTTGTTTGATTAAAATAGGATTATTTTTTAGTGTATTTTAGGGTGTTAAACTTGTTGAATTGATATTGTAAAGGATGATCTTCATCCATGCGGATGATTGTTGTAAAAGTATTGGTCTTTACCATAAAGAAGATTTTTATTGTGAAATTACTGACAAGGGTGTTAGAGTGCACGTAGATGTGGGTTGTATAACAAACCATTATAACTCAATTTGACTTTCTATTCTCTATCTCTTTACTTTATAAGCTTCAATTTATATTGATTCAATATACTTTTACAAATTTTACATTTCATATAGGGAGAATTTTTCAATTAGGTAGAGACCTAGAAAAATTTCAGTCACCTAATTCACTCCATCTCTTAGGTGCCACATAAGGGCATTACTCAAAAGATGAATTTTTTTAATGTTTTTAATAGATTCTATAAAAGAAAAACATTTTCATAATTTAGTGACAAAAAATATATAATTGTGTGGGCTAGTCTAAAATTCTTTCCTATTTCATCTCTTTTTGTGTTTTATAGGAATCTTTTATGTTCTTTCTAAATATATGGTCTACTAATAGTTAGTTTACTTATTATTATTCATCTTGGATATGATTATTACTTAATGCTTAACCTCTCCAATGTTGTAACAATTTATTTTATGACATAATCAATTTCCATGACAACATCCACATCTTATTTGTTGCTATTTGATCTCAAAGGCATTATAAGGTCATTAATGACACGGTTTACAAGGATATATGAACATAGCTTGTGGATATTACAAATTTTATCACAATTTTGACACTAAAAGGACATCAATCACTAAATTTAAATAGATCAAAGAATTGCAATATTTAGGCTATTATAAGCATGCCCAGAAAAATGGAATATTAGGAACCCAAAGAAGAACAAAACTTAGAGTAGTGATTAACATGCTTCCGCCAATTCATGTAATTTCCAAAGAAAAATCCTATCATTATGGAAGACACCAAATTATATACTTCATCTTATTCAATATTTTTATAGTTTATGTTCCTATAAGATAAGAATCATATAACAGTGGTGAAAGTTATATATCAAGGTGTTGCTAGTGATTTAGAAATTAAAAATTTTATTTAATTGTCATAACTTTCTATTATTGAGAGAGTATTTCAAAAGAAAACCTTAACTAACTAACATTTACATGGTGATTCAATATTATAGATATGCGTTAAAATATGATTCATTAAATTATTTGAATTAGGTGGTTTAAGACTAAGAATGTTACATAGATAAAACCAATGTGTGATTTTTTAGAAATAATTCTTAAATTATGCTCCCATTATATTAGCTTAGGTATAAAAATAGTAATACAAAGATGGTGTATGAAAAATGATATGGAAAGTGGCATTAAAATATATTAAACCCCTTCTAATTTGTCATTTTAGATTAAATTATTCATTTTTATTATTATCTTTAATAATGTTTTTATTTTATTTTCATTTGAATTATACTATTTTAAGGGCTTGTTTTATTAGAAAGCATCATTTCGATATCATTAAAATTAATGAATAGATATAAAAAGTAACCTAAAGTGATAATTACAAGGACTTCCCTAAAGAGAACTAGAGAGTTAGACCAATTAATGTCTTAGGTTTTACATAATTTTTAATTATGAATCATATAATAAATCACTTGTGAGGTTAAATTTCAATAAATAAATCATATGTGAGGACTGTACATACATGGTTGTATTTTTATTTTTCTCACTTTC
This sequence comes from Pinacopodium congolense, assembly GCA_028565735.1. Classification (NCBI taxonomy): domain Eukaryota; kingdom Viridiplantae; phylum Streptophyta; class Magnoliopsida; order Malpighiales; family Erythroxylaceae; genus Pinacopodium; species Pinacopodium congolense. Next base: position 4,344 of record JAOXYD010035985.1, on the reverse strand, counting down.
ATTACTTTTATTATCTTTTATATTTTACATTGTAAGTGAAGTATTTTACTGAAAACATAAAGTTTTAGGAAGGACTGTGTCATTTCCTTTTAGAATTATGAGCATGCAAACTTATGTGTGTACATATATATATATTATTTAAATTCATGATACATTTCCTTTAAGCCAAAACCTTGCATGTAATCACACAATAGATTTGAATTTATGGTGTTTTCTTGCAAATTTGAATCATCCATCATCATCCCTACCTTTAGGATTCAGTCTTCAGAAAGATGGAAGATATTCTTACAATGTTAATTATCTCCACCATCCTTTCTCTAATTTTCATCATGTCTCTAGAAATAGAACTTATTCCTTACCTTAAATACACTAGTCATCTTATTCCTCACCTTAAATACACTAGTCATCTTAAAACTCACTAATAAAGGAGTCACTAAATGAGACTTAGGAGTAATTTAAGGAGAAATAAAGGAGCTATCTGCATCATAACCTTCTGATGGAATTCCTCTTGCAATCCTTTTATAACGGAGTGATTGAAAGCTTAAGAGGAACCATAAATGCAGCTGTAGGAAAGTGTTTGATGAGAAAAACTATCGATGCATCCCATGACCTCTTGGAAGAGATGGAGAAAAATAATTGCATGTGGTTTAATGAGAGGAGTAGACAAGGTTCCAAGGAGCAAAAAATTATAATCCTAATTGATTCAGTGACAACCCTCCAAGCACAAATTTCAGCTCTTACTAAGCAATCGAGTAACATGTAAGGAGTCTCTTTATCTTCAATGAAGGATATGTAATTTCAATGTGCACTATGTAGGTAGGATAGCCATGGAACAACTAAATGTTTCTTATTGGAAAACAGTGGTATGGAGCAATTCAATTATTTAGGCCACTAACAACAAAGAGGTAACAACCCTTTCTCTAACACTTGCAATCTGGGGTTAAAAAACTACCTAAATTTTTCTTGAAATACTAACAATGCAAGTGGCTAAGTGAGAGCATAAGGACCTCTTAGTTTTCTATAAAACTAACTTAGATATTTGGAGAACAAAATGGACAAGTTGAGGGATGTCTTGGGTTCCAAGTTTACAAATCAAGAAGATAGCCAAAAGAGGATATTTGTAAGCCAAGAGGAGAGTTAAAAGAGGATGAAAGCTAAATTTAACCAAATCATGAAGAGCTGTATGTCATCCATCCATAACTTGAAGGTTTAGGTGAGGCAGCTTGTTAATGCTTTATCATCTAGGAGTCTGGGAAGCCTTGCAAGCAACAAGGAGGTGAATCTAGGAGAAAAATTGAAGGCCATGAAAGTTATAATTAGACAAGAACTAGAAGAGCCAATAAAGAAGGGAGAGAGTGTTAAAGGAGAGAGCCAAGAGAAAGAGATGGATAAAGAGAAAGTGGAAAAAAAAGCAAAAGAGAAAGAAGAGGAGAAGCCATGCATCCGACCACCACCATATAAGCCAAAGATCCCTTACCCATAAAGGCTTCAGCAGAATTCAACGGACTTACAAGCCTCTAAGTTCTTTAAGAAAATGAAGGAATTATCATTTTTGGAAGCATTATAGAATATGCTTAAGTATGCTAATTTTTTAAAGGATATCCTAACCAACAAGAAAACTTGGGAAGACAATCAAATAGTGGCACTAACAAAGAGTTACAGCTCACTCATCACTAGCCACATGCCTTCCAAGTTACAAAACCTAATGATTTTCACTATACCTTATGTTGTAGGTAACTTAGAGTTTTACAAATGTTTGTGTGATCTATGAGCAAGTATTAATTTATTGCCTTTATATTTATTTTCAGGAAATTAGTGGACGATGTGCTAGTGAAGGTGACTAAACTCTTCATTTCAATAGATTTCATGATACTAGATTCTGAAGAGGATAAGAGATGTCCTTTAATCCTTAGTAGACCTTTCTTAAATACCAAAAGGACATTGATTGATGTTAATGACAGAAAATTAGTCTTTCATATTGGTGATGAATGAGTAGCATTTAACATGGGTAAGATGTTGAGAAATTCGGCAAAAAGGGATGCCTGCATAAAGATTGAGATAGTTAATGAGTGTGGAAAAAAGCAAGAGGTGAAGTATAAGGAAGAGGTAGGTTTTAAAGATGACGAGCAAAATAAAGAGGAGGTGTTGGGTAAGAAGTTAGAACAAAAACCTTTAGTATGATCTAATATTCCTATTTCATTCTCATTATTGAAACCATCCATGCTTAAGATACAATCCTTACTTCTACACTTGGGACCCAATTTCTTTGGTAAAGGTAAAACATTACCCATGGTTATTTCTAGCAAATTAACTTTGGAATAAAAGAAAAGGGTAGTTAAGTTAAGAAAGAAGAGGATTAAAGCAAGGTTGAAGTTGTTTCCTTGTAAACTCATGTCTAAGGGGGAGAGAACCATCTAAAATTGTTCAAGTTTACAAGCATGCAGAGCTAAGGATGAAAGTCTTAAAGAGAATAGTGTTTAAAGATATTGGAGATAATGGCAAGCTTTACCTTGGGGGAGCACTCTCACATGAAAGGGAAGTAATTTATTCCCTTTCCTTTACTCTTTCAAGATCGAATTAAAGTTTGGTCAAGCTCATGACCTTAAATGAAGCATGTTGTGGTTAGTTCTTTGGTTTTTTAATGCGTTGATTCATAACTTTTAAGATTTTTCTTATTTTAATATCATATTTTCTTTTGTTTAATCAATGTTTTCTTGAGTGTGATTAATGTTCTTAGGTTGATTTTGATGTTAAATCTTGAGTTTGAAGGTTTGGGTTGAGTTAGAACCAAGTGGGAAGTCAAATTATGCAAATTAGGGCAAAATTGGAGAATTTCTTAGTCACCCTTATGCCCCCAAACAATCACTATACATCTTTCCCTCTCAAAACCCTATAATCCTCCATCTTTTTCACTTCTTTCCTTCTCCCACCACTTTATCTCACTAAGTTTGGCTCCCCCTTCATTTTAAAAGTAGTTTGCTCATTTTCATTAAGTTTTCATCAAATCTTTGTAAGTTCTCTTGAGTTTTCCATGAAAAGTTTCAAATTTGTGCATTTTACATCTTCTTCTAGACTCTTTACCTCTATTCACACCATCTCTCTCTAAAGTGCTTACTTTTTTCTTCTCTATTGAGTTTTCTCACCTTATGTATGATTGTTGTAGGTTTTTAGTCATCATGCATCCAAGAATGAAGTCTATTTTGAGGAAATCCATCCCACCAATCCAAGTAGAGGCAAGTGGACTTGGAGCTAAGGAAAATTTTTACCAATATGGTGCTCCTTTCCCATGCTTCTCCAAAACGGAAGGTGATAGGTACACTCTTCTCAAGAATAGAAATATCGTTACACCTAGGTATTTTGATTTTTCTCTTTTGGAAAGGATAACACTTAAAGAGAAAGTGTTGAAATTATCTAAAAAAAAAGGTTGGGAAACATTTGTGTAAATGGATTACCCTATTTTTCAAGAACTAACACTTGAATGTTTCACTTCTTTATATTATGAATCTAGTAAATTAAGTGTGTTTTCGTTTAGGCTAAGAGGTCAAGCTTATAATTTGGATGAAATAATGATGAACAAACCTTTTGATTTTCCAAAAGTATAAGTGGAAGACACACATCAAGACTTTTCACCCACCATTTATTGGAGATATTTAATTAAAATGCCTGATTTCAAGGCTCACAATGCTTCAAATGCTCATATCCTTATCCATGAACATTTACTCTTACACAAATTCATTTGTTATGTTGTTTTTTCTAAAACTCAAAGTAATAAATATTCTACTAGGGAATTATTTTTATTATGGTGTATAGATGAGAAGAATAAGCTTCGTATGTCTTTCATTTTTTCTATCTCTGATGCAATCTATTGCCAAAAAGTTTACATATTTAGGCATGGGATATCTTGCCACTACATTAGCTCAATATTTTAAAATTGATACAAATGGTTTGACTCATGTCCCTTGTGAATATTTTGATGCACCCTACTTAAGACGTTTAGAGATTTTAAAGCATGCCAATATGGGGCTCCGAAACCATCGTTCTCATACTGCTATGAAACACAAGTTCTCTTAAGGAGCTTCAATTTCCAATGTTGCCACCAAATCTAATGATACTTTGTTGCGTTGGTTAGGTGACTTTAAAATTGATGGTTGTTCAAATTGATTTTTACTTTTAAAACCAATGTACTTACAAGGCAAGTGCACCTATCGCAAAAGTAATACAGTGGAGTAAAATTTAAAACTCCGAGTGTCGAACCCACAGGGAAAATTTATTTAACTATTAGGTTGATCAGATTACAATTATTTAGGAAAAATCTAATTTAATTGATCGAAAATTGGAAAAAGC
>JAOXYD010035966.1:0-11445 GCA_028565735.1 Pinacopodium congolense | reverse complement strand
TGTCAATTTGGGTAGAGAGGAATAACTCCACAAAGAACTCTTAAACCTATTTAAGTTCATCTAGACTTGTGTTATTCCTTCTTACAAACGTCAATGGCATCTAGAATTGCTAAACCTGTTCAACTTCATTCAGATTTGTGTTATTCTTCCTTGCAAATGTCAATTACATCTTTGTTTCATTTAAACACATCAATTGCATCTAGAGCTCCTAAAACTGTTAAAAAATTCATATAGATTTGTGTTATTCTTTCTTGAAAACGTCAATTATATTTTGTTTGATCTAAACATGTAAATTGCATCCTATCTTAATATAAAATTGTCAATTGCATCCTTTTTTGATCTAAAGACGTCAATTGCATCCCCTTTTTTTTTAATCTAAAAACATTACTTACATTCTTTCTTGATGTGACAAATCAATTACATTATGTTTATTGTGATTAAAGCTTCACATTCATAGAGTCTCCAAAATTTCAATTCACTGACTTTGTTTTTATTTGGCTTCTTTATTGCATTTTTCTTGCTTTCCTTACATCAATTTGACTGTTGGGAGAGGTAATTGTAGTAGTACAGGTTCGAACTTGCTCTTTTTGCAGAAAAAGTTTAGTCTATGAGGAACTCTTTGAGCAAGGATATTAGGAGGTGAGTTGTGAGTGATTTAAGAGCAAAAACGTGAGGGACAAACTTTTTTCTACTAACTTTTTCTTGCGGGTTTTAAATCATGTCCAACACTAAAAATTGATCATCATATACTAAGGAAAAAGAGGTGGCTAAAGGTAGAGAGTGGGAGATTAATCTGTTGGTAATAAAGTCACAACAACAAAATTTTGAGAGGATGTTTAGGGTGATGGAGAATACAAGGGAGAAAAGTTAGTAGAAATGTCTTTGAAATTTAGTTCTCAATCCAACCCAAGGCAGATAACACCTGAACCTAGAAACACCCATTATGATTATGATGACCAACTTAACACCTTTGAAGACTTTGGGAATTATAGATGGAATAGATGTGGTCGAGGTAGAGGAATAATGGGTAGAAACATTTGAAGAATAGTTGGGTGTGGGAATGAATGTTTTGCTTTGTTTCGAGGTTGTTTTTCAGTGTTTTAAGTGTTGTTTATGTGTTTTAAATTTAGTTAACAAGAACTTTTGCATCCTTTTCATTATCTTTTAGGTGTTCGATTGTTTCTTTGTGTTCCTTAGTGTTTTAGGGCAAAATATGACCTTAATTAAGAAATATGTTGATGCACTTTGATATTTGGATGTCTACGTAATAAATGAAACTCGAGGCAGCACCAAATTTGGTACAATTTAATTTTAGAAGGCATTAGGTGCATGTATAGAGAGCTCCAAATGTTATGAAATTTTACAGATTGCTAGACCAACTTGTAAGCAGCCTACATATCGAATTTCATGATATTTGGAGGTCTATAGATGAAGAGATATAGCAAAATGTATACCAAATGTGTTTTATGATATTTTGGACTAGAAAAGACATGATGAAACCATAGAAGCCACCATTCTAACCCTAGGGAACATTTAAGAAAAAAATAGAGGTTTTTAGGGAGAGAAATACGTGAAAAGACTCAAGAATGAGAGGAGGAATCAAGATTTAATAAGTGCTGTCTAGATTTTTCAGCAAAGGGGACTCCATCATCTTGATTAGTTTATCTTTCTTTTACTTCCATTTTGATGTTTAATTTGAATATTATTTGTTTAAACATGATTATGAATTGCTAAATCTAATTTGGGGATTATTTTTGAATTGTTTATCTAAATTTTATCATATTGATTTAATGTATAGTTGTTTATGTTAATTATTAAACTTATAATCACTTCACATTGAGATTGTTTTGATTTATTTATGTTAGGGTGCGTAACTAGAGTTAATAGCTTAACAACCATGCAATTAACTGATTAATAGCTGATTGAAGAGAGATTTTAGTAACTTATTAATTGTCTTTAGGATTGCTTCAAATCCAATTGTAATGTTTAGGAGTAGTATTATGAATAGAGAGGCTGCAATTCAACTTTTAGGTAGTTCAATTGAGATTAATTAATATCTTGAGAGAGAGGGTAATCAACTATTAGATATTTGTGATAAAAAATAGTTAAATTAATTGGGTAAAAAGAAGATAAATAAGGATAGAACAACCCCTGAGTCTCCATGATTAAGTATCTTCTTTATTTTGCTTTCTTCTGTGATTAAATTCATTCAAGTTTCATTTTCATTAGTTTAGTTTAATTTTCAATTTTTATACTTTTTTTAATCTTAAACACAAAGTCCAATTCAGATTTTTAGATGTCTAGAATCAATCCTCAGGGGATTGATATCAATTATATTATAAGTTACAACATGTATACTTTTAATGTAGCTAAAACTAACAAATAAGTAACATAGGTAATATTAAAATGAAAATAGCTGCCTTTGTTGAAAAGGTGGATGTAGTTTTGTATCTAGGGTGGGAACTAATGGTTGAGTTAGTGTTTGCGTGTTATAATTTTCTAATGAAAATAAGGTTAAACTGATCTCCTTTGAGTTTAATAGTGTCCAGGAGGAGAAAACGAGAAGCACCAATTAGCTCTTGGGATGAGATGAAAACTATAAGGTAGAGATTGTTTGTACCAAACTCATATTATAGAAACATTGACATTAGATTACGGAATCTAGACCAAGGAAATAAAACTATGGAGGAATACTACAAGGAGATGGAGATGGCAATGGCACAAGCAAACATAGAAAAAAGATTGAGAAGCTACCATGGCTCTATTTATTTATGGTCTCAAAACTAAAATTTTTTAATGTAGTGGAGCTACATCATTATGTGGACTTAGAAGACACTATACACATGGTTATTAAAGTTGAGAGACAACTTAAAAAGAAGGATATTAACCGTGTAAGTGTTTCTAGTGCAAGAAATACATCTTGGAGCAAACTATATAGTAAAAAGGAAGATAAGCTCTAAACAGGTTTGAAAAACCTAAAACCTAAACTAGCATAAGAGGAGAAAGGTAAGGCTGAGTCATCTTAAAATTCAAGGAGTAGACCTGAACAAGCGAATAATGACAATTCATAATGGGGAGTATGTGTCTGAAAGTGAAGAAGAGGGATATGCTGACAAGACTAAATTGGAAGATATTAACCAATAATGGAGAGATCATTAGTAACTAGAAGGGCCTTAAGCATTTAGATTAGAGAGGATGATAATGAAGTGAACCAATAAAGAGAGAATCTGTTGCATGTATAAGATGTGCTATCAACAATAATATTTGCAACCTTACAAATGATGAAGGTAGTTGTAGGAATATGGCAAGTGTTGAATTGGTTCAAAAGTTGGGGTTAACAACTATTAAAAATTTTATGCCTTACAATCTACAATGGCTTAACGAATAAGGCAAGGTGAAGGTATCTAGGCAAGTGTTAGTGGCATTTCAAATTAGGAGGTACAAGGATGAGATGTTGTGGGATGTGGTGCCTATGCAAGCTAGACATATATTGTTAGGCCATCCATGTTAGTTTGATCAATGAGCAATCAATGATGGGTACAAGAATCATTGTTTACTCACCATGGATTGCATGAAATACACTCTTGCTCCTTTTTCAGCAAAGCAATTTTATGAAGATCGATTGAAAATCAAGCAAGACTGAGTGAAAAAATGGGTAAGAATCAAACACCTGGAGAAATATGAAACACATTGGGAAACACTTCTTTGAGAGATAAACATGAGGGGAAAGGAGTGAGCATGGTTATGCGATTGGGGGATGTGGGATCTTAACCAAGCACAAGATGCTACTTGTTCTCTATATAAAAAAAAGCTTATTTATCACATGAGTATACCTTTCTAACCATTATTTGTGTGTGATTGTTTCTATTTTGTAGGATTATGATGATATTTTACAAGAAAACATCATGAGTGATTTACCAACTAAACATAGAATAGAGCATCAAATTGATCTTATACCACAAGTGCACACTTTCCAAACTGAGCAAAATATAGAACAAACCCAAAGGAGATCGAAGAATTGAAAGGCAAGCAGAGGAATTAATAGAAAAGGTCTATCTATGAGAGAACCTCAATCCGTGTTCTATTCTAGTCCTATTAGTGCAAAAGAAAGATAGATAATGGCTTATGTGTGGACTATCATGCTATCATCAAAATCACTGTAAAGTATCATTATCCTATCCCTCAATAAGATGATATTCTTGATGTGTTTCATAGTCCATGTTTATTTTTCAAAATTGATCTGAAATCTAGTTACCATCATATTAGGATTAGAGAAGGTGATGAATGGAAAATAGAATTTAAAACTAAATATGGGTTTTATGAATAGTTGTTAATGTCTTTCTATTTAACAAATTCACCCAGTACTTTTAAGAGGCTTATGAACAATGTATTGTGAGAATTTAATGGAAATTTAATGGTTTTTTTAAACTTTGATGATATTCTAGTTTATAGTAAATCATTTAATGAGCATGTAAAACATTTAAATAAAGTGTTGTATGTGCTTAGACAAGAAAAATTATATGTCAATTTGGAAAACTGTTTTTTTTTTCACTAAACAAGTTGTATTTTTACCCTATATGGTGAGTAAAAAGATTATAGAAGTATATGAAGAAAAGGTAGGGGCAATTAAGGAATGGTCGACTCCTAAAACAGTTCATTATGTTTTATGAGTTGACTAGTTTCTATAGAAGGATTGTGAAGGATTTTAGCCCCATTTGTAATACCATTAACTGAGATAGTTAAAAAGAGTATAGGATTTAAGTAGGGGGATGACCAGGGGAGTACATTTAACTTGTTAAAAGAAAAAGTTAGTATAGCACCTATAGCATTGCCCAACTTTTCCAACACTTTTTAATTTGAGTGTGATGTGAGTGGGTTTGGAATCAGGGCTATGTTGATGCATGAAAAGAAACCAATTGCATATTTTAATGAAAAACTTAGTGGGGCTACCTTAAACTACCCAACCTAATATAAGGAAATATATACATTGGTTAGGGCATGAAAAACTTGGCAGCAATATTTGTGGCACAATGAATTTGTTATCCATATTGATCACACAAATCTTTGAAATACATAAAGGGTCAACGCAAACTTAGCAAAAGGCACGCAAAGTGGGTAAAATTCATAAAGACATTGCCATATGTGTTCAAGTATAAACGTGGAAAGGAAAACATGTAGCAGAGGCACTATCTTAGAGGCATTCATTATTAAGCACATTAAATGTGAGATCAATAGGATTTGAAAATATTAAGGATTTATATAATGGTGATCATGATTTTGGTAAAGTGTTTAAAGTATGCAAGGAATCTAAAATTAGAAAGTTCTTTAGGCATGAGGGGTATTTGTTTAGAGAGAATAGGTTTTGCATTTCCAAATGCCCTTAAGAGAGTTATTGAATAAAGAATCATATGGTCTTAATGGGCCATTTTGGTATTAGAAAGACTCTTGACATTTTGAATGAACAGTTTTTCTTGCCATATATAAGGATAGATGTAAAAAGATTGTGTAAGAGATGTTTGGAGTGTGGGTAATCAAAATCAAGAGTTTAGCCCCATGGGATGTATAAACCACTACCTATACATAGTAAACCGTGGGTAGATATTTCCATAGACTTTGTTTTGTGTTTACCTAGGTCTAAGAAGGGTCATAATTTAGTTTTTGTAGTTGTTGATAGGTTTTATAAAATGGCACATTTCATTGCATGTCATAAAACCAATAATCATCATACATTATTCATTTATTCTTTTATGAAATTATTCACCTATAAGAAGTCCCAAAAACCATTATTCACCTACATCTTTGAGTTATTTTTGGAAGATTTTGTGGGGTAAGTTAAGAAATTTTTTTTTGTTTTCTGTTAGTTGTCATCCATAAACGGATAGTGAAATTGAAAACATGGGAAGAATCCTTGTCATTCATTGAATTTGCTTACAATCAAACTATACACAATGTTGTTAGTTTTTCACCATTTGAAATTATTTATGACTTTAACCCTTTGTCTCTGTTAGATCTTGCTCCATTGCCATTAGGTGAAAGATACAACTTGAATGGTCAGATGAAAGTTAAGTTAATAAAAGGCTTCATGAAATGGCAAGGATGATCATAGAAAGAAAGACACAGAAATATGAAAGGCAAGCTAACAAGGATTGAAAATAGATGATATTTAAACTAGGAGATTGTGTTTGGGTCCACTTTAGAAAGAGGAAAGGTTTCCTAGCAAATGGAAATCTAAGTTGTAGCCACGTGAAGATGGATCATTTCAAGTGGTGGAAAGGATTAATGAGAGTGCATACAAGATTGATTTGCCAAGTGAATATGGTGTTTGTACTTCTTTTAATATTATTGATTTATCTCCTTTTGATTTTGTAGATGAAGAAGTTGTTTCGAGGACAAATCCTTTTGAGGAGAAGGGGAATGAATGATGGAGATCAAGAATCACAAGTGGATTTGGGCAAGGTAGAAGGAGTGGGATTTGTTGGAGAGCCTGGGCATCAAGGAGAAACACTTAAACAAGCTTAATAAAGTGATATTAAGGCAAAAGATCCATTGGAGAATGCTGGAGGTCCAATGACACGATTACGAACTAATGTGCTAAAGAGGCTCTTAATAACTTAATGGTGGATCTATATATAAGAGAACAAGCTAAAACATTTCAAGACACATCAATTACGTTTGTAATGATGATTCAAGACTTGGAGCAATGTGTTGGTCTTGTTGAAGAGGATTGGACTTGTTGCACAACTTGAAATAGCCTATTTGTTATATAATTGGGCTGTTTTGAGCATCTTCGGGCCAACTATTTGGGGCTTTGCAATTTATTTAATTAGAACTTATAGTTATGCTAGATATGACTTAACTAAGTGGATTCTAGCATCAAATAAGCCCATTTACATTTTAGGCTTGATTTTGGGCCTAATCAGTTTGTTTTAACCTTATTTTTTAGGAAGTTGTTCTTTTAGACTAGGATGGGCCAAAATCCAATCCCTACACCTATGAAATTCATCTAGGTCACTGTAGTTATTATAAAAACCCTTTATTTATGATATATAGGTAGACCTTATTGATTCAAGATTCAGAAAATAAATTGAACGTTCTTTTGCATTGCTTTAGAGAAAACCCTTCCTTGGTGTTCTTTAAAGAGTTGATTTTCATTTTAGAAAGTTCTTGAGAAGATCAAACCCATCACTTATCACCTCTAGTCCTTCCTAAATTATATAGGTGTGGCATAAATATCTTTTGAGTTTTCTTTTTGTCAATCTTATGTAATATTAAATGATCTTTCGATCCTATATTTATGAGTTGTGCTTCATCCAATCTAAGGTAAAGAGCTTATTAAAGCCTATTGAGTCCTTTCTCGGATCAATATTCTAAAGGGGACCTTATGAAGCTAAACCTAGATGGGGGTAAGAGAAATCTACTCACTTGAGATGTTTAAGCCTCTCGGCCATCAATGAAGGAATAAGGGATGGCCTTGAATTTGTGTGGAGGATAATTGGTGAATTTGCAAGCTCATTACAGGCAACGATCACTTCCTGATGTAAATCCCAAACTAATTTTGGACACCCACAATAAGTAAGACAGATTTGTACCTCCAAGAAAGCTAAATTAGGTTATAATAAACACAAATAAAGGATAAAAAGAATGATATAGACGCCACACTCTAGAAAAGATTAGAAGAGCGAGTGATAAGTTAGATTTGAACGCCATAAGATTGAATCAATCTTGATAAGTTCTACAGTTCAATGAAGAATCCAAGAGAAGTTTCTCTCAATTCTAATAAAAAAAGATGTCTCCTAGATGTATCTGAATACATAAGATCCATATTTATATGACCTAGCTCTAAACCATAATAATTGGGTTGAAAACAAATTTGAGTGGCATGCCCATTAGCCCAAATTCTTAATACCTAATCTAAATGGGATAATTAGTCCATTTATGACCCAACTGAATCTAATATCTGCCCACTAAGTTTTTGGACCATATTAATAATACTTGGACTGCATGTTCCATCTTCAAGGCTTCTCTTTTGGGCTAAAATAACTTGTTTGATGCAAATATCTTGAATCAGCCCATTAAATGCTTCCTTCATCTTCTTAGCCTAACCTTGTAATTGGACCATTTGGAATGTGCAATGGATCTTTAGTAATTGTCTGCACATTAATTCCTTGGTTTTCATCACTTCTTGTTTAAACAGGAATGCCGAAACGTTTCCACATAATGTTCATAGCCCATTGGACAACTGGAAAAGCTAAGTGCTTTTCCAAAAAGTATCAAATGAGGAAGCATTTGAGTCTTTCGGCTCCTTGTTCAGGTAACTCCAAGTGGGGTTGATAAGAAGTCTATCTCCATCAAAAGAGGGGGAATAAATGCTAAGGCATCCTGGACGAGGGCAGACACACCATCCGTTACCCTATAGTCTTCCAAGATTTCTGAAGCAACACCTCAAGGTTAGATTTAGGAGAAAGGGGAATATAGTGCGACCTCTTAAGGAGAAGATTAAGAAAATGGATGCCGAGAGGCATCCGCCATAAGAGCTCTAGCGGTAGGTCATAGAGAGAAATAGGTTTAAGAGAAAAATATTGACTAAAGGGGTTAGAGGATAACAAAGGGAAAGGTGCTTTAGGTTCTTAGAGAGCGAGTTTTCGCTAGGGTTTACAAGACGGGGGGTTTAGGGTTGGGAGAGTAGGAGGGGGAATTAGAGCTGGACGAGATAAGAAAGGACCCACAAAAAAAAAGAATAAACTAAAATAAAAAAGAATGAAAGTAAAAAACTAAATAAAATAAATATAAAGAATTAAATAATAATATAAAAAACACACATATATATATTATAATTAAATTTATGTAATATAAAAATATAAAAATATAAAAAAATTAAAACCGAATAAAAAATGAAATTTTTAAAAAACCAATTGGCATAGGTTTCCTATTTTTTTAAATTTTATACTGTTATTATTAAAATAATTTTATTTTTAATATTTTTGAATTTTTTCTTTTATTTTTAAATTAATTTTATTATATTTTTTACTTTCATTTTTAAAACAATATTTTTTGATTTTTTTCGTAAATATAAAACTTTATGAAAAATAAAGTCAAAACTTCAATTAAACACATAAATTGAAAATTAAACTAATAACGATAAGAAATAAAAAATAAAAGAAACATGTTGATTTAAGTTCATTAGTTTGACCCTTGGCTTATAAATATTATCCATTGTCCAAAGGATATTTGAGCCCCACAGGAAACATGCTCAATATCCGTGAGGAGAATAGTGCAACTTCCCTTGATGTAGGATCATCCCAATCAGAACGACGCTCCTGAGCTTCAAGAGAGTGGAATCGCACGGCTTCATCATCGAACTCCAACATCCACTCTCATTTTTGAACATTGCCTTTCTCCCAAGATGGCCTCCGTAGTGATGTAAGCGATAAATGTGGAGGCTTGTCATCCTACTTGACACCTTTAAGCTTCTACTTGCTTGCCCACAGCTCGTTCTCCAAGTTACCACTTTGTGGCTCTTCCTTTTCTTCGTCCTTCTCTTCCACTTCATCTTGGCTCTCCTCTTTTGAGCATTCAACTTTCTGCATTATATCATGTTCTTCCTTTCCTATAACAATCGTCGCTCCCGTGGATTTGCTTCAGTATTGATTGGTAGGTACCTACACTACTAGAAGACAAAGCATAAGCAAGTTGAACTACTTGTAACTCCAAGTTGTGGATGGATATAGCGTGGTGTTGAAAATTTTGGTTGAACATTGCCTCCTAATTTGCAAATTTGATGTTTATAACATCCATCATCTTGTTTAACTTGCTCTCCAATGACTCAAAGCGGTCTTGTTGAAATTCGAGAGGTCTTTGTGCGTGCACTTGACAACTTGCATAGTTAGGATTCCATAAAAAATTGATGTAAACCTCATATTGATTATGGACATCCACAACAAGCAAGATAGATTTGTACCTCAAGAAAGCTAAATCAGGTTATAATAAATACAAACAAAGGATAAAACGAAGGATATAGACGCCACACTCCAGAAAAGATGAGAAGATTGAGTGATAAGTCAGATTTGAATGCCACAAGATTAAATCAATCTTGATAAGTTCTACAGTTCAATGAAGAAACCAAGAGAAGTTTCTCTCAATTCTGATAAAAAAGATGTCAAAAGATGTATCTAAATACATAAGATGCATATTTATATGCCCTAGGTCTAAACCCTAACAATTGGGCTGAAAACAAATCTGGTTGCCATGCCCATTAGCCCAAATTCGTAATACCTAGCCTTAATGGGCTAATTAGCCCATTCATGACCCAATTGAATCTAATATCTGCCCACTAAGTACTTGGACCATATTAATAATACTTGGGCTGCATATTCCATCTGCAAGGCTTCTCTTTTGGGGCAAAATAACTTGTTTGATGCAGATATCTTGAATCAACCCATTAAGTTCTTCCTTCATCTTCTTAGCCCTTAACCTTGTAATTAGACCATCTGGAATGTGCAATGGATCTTTAGTAATTGTCTGCACATTAGTTCCTTTGGCCTTATCATTCCCCCATTCTTCGAAAGGATTCATCCTTAAATCTGCACTTGTGTCAAAGGGAGAAAGGTCAGAAATGGAATGTAGCACTAATTAGCATTGTACTCACCTAGTAGATCTAATTTGTAGGAATTATCATTAATTTTTGCAACAACTTGAAATGGACCATCGCCGTGAGGATGCAACTTGGTACGCCTTTGAGCTGGAAACCTCTCTTTGCTCATGTGCACCCAAATTCTATGCCTATTGAATGGTGCAAAACTCAACCTATCCCTAATCAAATTGAATGCGTCTTCTTACTCATCACCCCACTTAAAACCAACATTCTTTTTCACAATTTCATTCAATGGTGCAGTTATGGTATTGAAATCCTTAACAAACCTCCTATAAAAGCTAGCCAACCTATGAAAGCTACGCACATCAGTAATTGTTTTAGGTGTAGGCCAATCATGAATAGCTCTAACCTTTTCCTTGTCAATTGAAATTCCTTTAGCACTAACAACATAACCAACAAACACAATCTAGTATGTACAAAAGGAACACTTTTTACAGTTAGTATACAGTTGTTGTTCATGCAAAAACCCTTAGAACACTTTTCAAATGATCCATATGCTCATCTAAGCTTTTGCTATAAATCAGAATGTCATCAAAATAAAAAACTACAAATCTGCCAATGAAAGCCCGTAAAACATGGTTCATTAACCTCATAAATGTGCTAGGCGCATTAGTTAAACCAAATGGCATAACTAACCACTCATATAAACCATATTTTGTTTTGAAAGCTGTTTTCCACTCATCTCCCTCACGCATTCTGATCTGATGATATCCACTCTTCAAATCAATTTTAGAAAACACACAAGAACCATGCAATTCATCAAGCATATCATCTAATCTAGGAATGGGATGTCT
>JAOXYD010035927.1:0-13931 GCA_028565735.1 Pinacopodium congolense | reverse complement strand
AGTAGGTTTGGGCTATAATGAATTGGTTAGATATTTAGAATATGCTACCATGAAAAGGAAGAAGCCTCATTAAGATCTCCTCCAAAGACATCGTATTAGCTTGTGGTGGCGATGGTAAATTTGGAGGTGAAGGCTGGAAGTGTGCTTGATCCTAGTAGTAACCTCATGGAGAATCAAACATGTACTATGTATCTTGCAAAATAAGACACATACAAAAAGGATAACCCAAAAACGAGCAAACTTCACATACCTTAGATTGTTATTCATCCATCGGTACTTATCCTGCTAAGGGTGTAAAATCCACCAATTGATACTCTAACCTGAAAGTAACAAAAGAATCAAACTCATTATCAGAATAATAATAATAGGAAAAATCATAATCATAAGCACAATGATAATAACAAAATTAGAAACAACTAAAATACAAGCACTAGCTCCCTGGCAATGGAACCAAAAATTTAGTGGGAGCTAACGTCAGCTCACTAAATAATAAAATACCTAACTTAACCTAACGATATAGCTAGGACAAGTCAAGATAAATCCTACAGAGATCTAAGGTACGTTGAAGCTATTTTTAAGGTTATCGAAAAGAAAATTAAAGAAAATAAACCCCTGACTACAAAGACACTAAAACTAAACACAAAGATAATAAACTATCACAAAATAAATAAATAGAAACACATGAAAGAAAGTGCAGACGAAAAAAAAAAGAAAGCAAGGTGGAAGATATATCCGAGATTTAAATAATTGATCCTCAAATTAAATAAATTGTGATTGGCTTAAGTTGCTAGCCTATAGGTTTGATCAAGCTGTCAAAACCTCAATTCCTTCAGTTGTAGATAAGTCATATAAGATAGAAAACTTACCCCTAACCATGTGGCAACCTAGAACAAGATATCTAGATTTAACGGGGTGACAACATTAACACACTAAGGAACAACTAGCCTAAGCCATAGCCACGCAAGTTCAAACTATGTAACCTAGGGAATTGGAATCCTATACTAGATTGATTAAGTTCATTGACAAATTCAACTAACTTATTGCCACTTATGGTATTAACTACGAATAATTATGTATCATAAACCCCTACCTAGCAATTGAACTAAGAATTATACCTAGAGTAGCTAATCCTAAGCATTAATTCCTAATTCCTGTTATTTTATCAGAATTCCAATTTAATCCCAACCTAAATCACAATGCCCAATTAATTGCTAATAAATTCTCACAATTATTAAGCCAAAATTCCATCAATATTATTCAATCCAAACACAACCTAAGCTAACATAACAAAATTAATTAAAACAAATAATAAACATAATAAAAGAACACAATTGAAGGGCTGAAAAATAACTAAAACACAAGAAATCAACAACCTAAAGATAGAAAATAACAAAATCACCATAAATTAACTAAATATCAAAGATTCTTACAAAATATTAAACAAAACACAAAATAAAATAACATCAAAGCATAAATAGTGAATAAAAATACTAAGAAAAATAAATAAACAAAAAAATAAATGTGAAGCAAAAATAAATGACATGAAAATACAAGCTAGAAATTAAGAAATAAATGAAACAAAACCCTAAGAAAAACAAAGAAGAAAGACTGCTAAACTAAGAAAGTGAAACAAAAATTAAAGTTGCCCCTATGTTTGTGTTTTTTTATGGCTTTTATAGGTGTCTAGGTAGGTTAAAATGCCAAAACATTGGCATTCTTGGAGAGCTTTTAATTGCTTATGTGGCCAATCCTAGGAAAACGTTGCTGCCCATTTTTCTCCTCTCCATACTTCTTCTTAATGTCCTTTTTGGCTCCTTCAGCTGTGCATAAGTGTTGCTGTCTATATATATGGAACAAGTTTGTATTTTGTTTTTTGTTTCAAGAGTGGGACACGTGCCCCTTAATCTATTAAGCTTTTCTTTTAAATGTTTTTTGTCTTGTTCTTCTCTACCCTTAACCACGTTCCTCTGGTTTTTATTCTTTTTTTTTTTCATTTTGTTTTGTTCCTGAAGCTTTTAAAGTTTTGTCTTCTTATGCTTTGAAAGCATGGACACATCTCTTCTCTAAGGAGAAGTTCCTTACTTCTTTATTTCCTAAACAGGATGCTCTCCTGGAAACATTGAAAAGCTTTTGTTTTTGGTTGCCTCAGGTTGTGTGATTTTCCATGCTTTAAAAGCTAACTCTTGCCAAGTCGTTAAACTCTCCTCTTTTATTCCTTTAAAAGCTTTCTTTCATGTTTTTTGCTTCATTTTTATTCTAAATCATTTCTAAATTTCTTTCTTTCAGCTTGTATTTGTGTTCTATGATTAAATCCATATAGAAATTCAAAAGGAACACAAATTAAACATTTAAACACAAAAATAGGATTGAAATGACATTAAAATACTTTTAAAAACTTAACCTATTTCAATCCTATCAGTGATCCAACGTAGAATTCAGATTGGAGCTAGATACAGTATTTTATAAACTCTTTATTTCATTATATTTAACTCTATTTTTTTTAATTAATAGATATTTGCGTTATGTTTAATACTCTATGTTCTTTGATTAACATGTGCAACTAAGTTGTTTAATAGAAAAGTTAGGTTAGTAGATGCTTTAGATGTGTAATCTTGAATGAATTGGATGCCAATATTTATTTATTTGAGTGCCTAATTATTTAAAATAAGATGGCCACTTAGTGTAGAGTCATAAATAATTAAGGATTCGAAAAATCTATTTTAGGTATTAGAAAGGTTAAAAAAACACAATTTAAAATAGTGAAAAGCTAAAATCTAATTAATTATAAGGGTCTTAATTTTGAAAAAAGAAAGAATTTTAAGATTAAATTTCTTGATTTGTAAGCCTATCATCTAAGTTTATTGTATAACCGAACTGCCAAATAGGATTAATAGAGATAAGAAATATTCTTAACCATAGCTACGCCTTGAATTTCTATAGACACCCCAGATTAGACATCACAATCAGTTTTAACTAAATTAAATCATTGAACACTGAAAACCTTAGCTAAATATTTGGATTTGGTAATTTTCATAAGCAATCTTGATTTATTTTTATTAATTGAAAGTTGATTAATTTAGTTTAGTAATTTTACTTTAATTAATCAATTAATTGAAGTTATCTAGATAATTATAATCTGAGTAACCTAGTAGTTGTAGGCAAATCCTCATGGAATAATACTTAGACTCAATTTTGATTGACTGTATTATTTTTGGTAGGTCTACTTTCTTATAGGTTGGTCTTAGTAAAAAAAAAAAAGGATAAAAAGATTGGTATAGGAAGATCATAACAAGATTTTATCGCTGTTGTTAGGGAATTACATTAGTGATACTAAAACTATATCGACGTCAAATAGTCTATAGTTTATTATTTTTCCTATTTTATATAGTTTTTGTGATTTTATTTTTATTTTTATTTAATTGAAATTTTTATTTTTTGTCTTTTTTCTTTGATTATTCTGTTATTTTCTTTCTTGGGATAATTTTATGTTTTATTTTATTGTTTTATTATTTTTTTCATGCATACTAGGGCCTAAAATCTTGAAAAGCTTGACTTTGATTTGGAATTAGAAAGATAGGTGTAAAAAAGATATTTAGTTAGGTACTTTAAAAATAATTAGTGAGAATCATCTAAAGTTAGAGACTGAACCTTTATAGATGGACTTACAATAAGAAAATAGTTACATAGCCAAGGAAGAACATAGAGAACAACTATAATGGATTTAGTTATAGGAAATAAAAGTAGATCTTTGATTAGCATAGTCAGACCTAAGATTAACTTCGATAACTTTGAGATCCCTTATAAGATTATCTCTATAGTTAAGGACTTACTTTTTTTAGGCTCAAGTTTAAAAGACCCCACCTTAGGCATTTATGACCTGTTTTGGTTATAATGGGATTTCGATGGATGCACTAAACCATAAGCTATTACCCTTCTCTCCTAGAGATAAAGTTATAGCCTGGTTATCTACCCTTAAGCCTAGTTTTATCATTACTTGGGACAAACTCATGAAGCTTTTCTTAGCTAAACTCTTTCCTCTAGCCAAGATAGCCAAAATAAAGATTGAGATTACCTTGTTTGTCTATTTGGAGAATGAGAGTCTATATGAGGCTTGGGAGATGTTTAAGGAGATGCTTTCTAATGGTCCTAGTCATTTGTTTAGCATGTAGTAGCAAGTAGATATTTTTTTCACTAGAGTCATACCCTCAACTTGTATTAATATAGATTTTACCATTGGGGTAATTTGACAATTAAGGCCTTAGATCAAGGCTACAACCTGATTGAGGAGATGGTCACTAATAGTTTCTACTACCATTTTGAGTGCATCTTAGGAAACCATACGGGAACCATACTATTAACAATATCGTAGCCTTGATAGCCCAAATGGAAGTATTCAACAATAAATTAGATAGTTTAGTGGGTGGAGTAGGTGGTAGTGCGACAAGAGGCCAAGTGGTTTGTGAAAATTATGGTGGTACCTCCAATACATCCTTTGAATGGCAAGTAGGCAATCCCTTCATCTATAAGCTTGAGTAAGTCCAATTCATAAGGAAATTTAATAGGAAAAGAGGGGACCCATACTCCAACACTTATAAACCTAGGTGGAGGAATCATCTTAACTTATTATGGACTAATAACCAAAACTACCAATAGCCACCACCTGCTCATCCTCAGAGAGTCCTACCACTCGATTTTAAAGCCAATGCACCCCTCTTGGGTGAGAAGTCTATTCTTGAGAAGATTATAATTAGGTATATCTAATTCAATAAGTCTAGGATGAAAAACCATGAGACTTCCATTAAAAATGTAAAGACTCAAATTAGCTAGATAGTGTAGATCCTATAGGAGAGGTTACCTAATAAGCTGCCTAGTACTACTAAAGCCAATCCTATAAAGAGTGTTAAAGCTATTACTTTAAGGAGTGGTAAGGAGTTAGAGGGTGAAAAACTAGAGAAGAAGGAAGAAGGAAGAAAAAAAAAGTAGGAAGAAAAGATGGTGGAAAGTAGAAAGGAGAAGCAACCTCTAGAGGAAAAGGAGTGACCTAAGTTATTTGCTAACCTTGTAAACATACAAATCTAGGAGACCATATCCTCTAGTTCTTAAGAGTTCCCACTTTGATAAGCAATTAGGGAAGTTCCTAGGGGTATTCAATAAATTACATATTAATAACCTACTTACTGAGCACTTACTCAGATACCCTCTTATGCCAAGTTCCTAAAGGACATTATTGGATCTAGGGAGATTAACCTTGTTTTGATGATGACTAAAGACCAAATGTACTAATATTTTTGTGTGTTTGAAGAATTGGGATATAGTTGATAAGTTGAAGTGATAAAGAAGATGTTTAAGGAGTCTTAGAGCAAAATTGGAATTTATGAAATAGATCAATCAAGGCTCAAGTTTATTAGAAGAGTCAACATAGCACTTATATATGTTATCATTTGTTATTTTTATTGTAAAATTTTAGTTAGCTCTTTTTGGTGTTTTGATGAGGCTCATTCACGTATAACACATTAATAATTTAAAATATGCATATAGGTTGCATAATTAAGAGGAATTTTGTATGAAATGTTTTCAATAATCATCTTGATGAGTTAAAAATGTTTTTATGAGTATTTTGGTTGAGTTTGTTAGAAAAGCATTTAAATTGTTGGAATTAATTTTTGATTATTTAGAAGTGTTTTGGAACAGTTTTATGTATTTTCTGGAGTTCAACGGTGGTATTGAACTGATTAATAGCACTATATCACGACACCATTGTTCTTTGTGTCCATTAAAGGTGGGTGTTAGGTTTCTTCAATGGTGCTATTATAGACCCACATTAAAGGGACTATAATGGTAGTACATCAACAGTGTTGTTAATATTTGTAGAAACTGCTATTAAAGGTAAAAAATCATGCTTCAATGGATATTTCTTAAAGATATCGAACTTTTAGTGCATTAGAACATTGTACAATGGTAACAAATGACTAATTTGACATCTTAAGGCTATAAATAGTTGTTCTACATCAATTTGTATCATCCAATAGTTTATAAAGTGATTAATCAAGTGTTTTAAGCATTGTGAAAGTTTTCTTAAGAGTTTTCTTAGAGTTATTTTTGAGTGGTTTTCCAGAACATGATTTTTTTTTTTTGCATTCATTTAAGTTTTGTGAGCCTTCAAATACGCTAAAAAGTTCTCAAGTGAAATTATTTTATAAGTATATTTTGTGAGAGATAGTTTTTTTAAGAGAAAGTTATTCCTAAGCCTTGAATAAGGAGTGAAAGGTTGTTCAAGGCTTACTTTATGCCTTTGAAAAATGTGTTTGTATTTCCTATCATTGTAATTTTGTTGTTTGATAGTTAAAAAAAATCTCAATAAGTGATTGTTAGTGATTAGATATAGGAGAAATTTGATAGCTCCAAACTAGAATAAATAGATGGCAAGGATCTTCCTTAAAAATATTTATTTTTATCTAATTTTTAGCTTTGTTTGATTTGATTTATCATATTTTTTTAATCCAAAAATTGTATTGATACTATTGCTTGATATAAAAGTGATCTTTTTGTGATATTACTCATATTAAAATTGTTTTATTGAATCGCGTAAATTTTTATCTATTTTTCATAATTTTTATCTATTTTCCACAATAGTCTTTGCAAAGTTTTATAAAACTTTATGTGAACTTAGAAATTAATTGTATAAATTTTTAAGAACTTAATTCAACCCCCTCTAAGATGTCATCTAAGACTGATGGGCATATTATCAAATAAAAGGAAATTAGAGGAGTATAAGGTTGTTAAGCTTAATGAGGAGCGCTTTGTGATTTTACTTAGAACGTTACCTCCTAAACTTAAGGATTTTAGGAGCTTTACCATCCCATGCACTATAGGTAACTTAAATATAGATAAAGATTTGATAGATTTCAAAGCTAGTATTAATTTTATGTTTATGTCTATTTTTAAGCAACTATGATTAGGGGAGCCTAATCTCACTACAGTCTCATTATAGTTAGCTAGTCAATTTTCACCTACCCTAGAGGGATCATGGAGGATGTGCTTGTTAAAGTTGATAAATTCATTTTCCTTATTAATTTCTTAGTTTTGGATATAGAAGAGGATAGTAGATTCCTTATCATATTAAGATAGTCATTTATGGCTACCGTAAGGATGCTTATCCATATGTGAAAAGGAAAGTTTATCTTAAGGATCTAGTATGGAGAGATTGTTTTTGACATATTTGGAGTGATGAAGCATCCTTGTGCCTTAGACTCGTACAATTTATTGATTTTAGGACTAGAGAGAGTGATTCTTCCTCTGTTCTTAGTGTGGACCCCGTAAAAATGGAATTGGCATACTCATAAGTTTCAAAGTCAAAGGAGGAAGAGGATAGGGGGTAATTGGATAACTAGAGGCTAGGAAGGATCCATCAAATTGGATCTAGTATAGAATGTATGATTTCTTAAATAAACCAATTAAACCCCTTCAGAAGTCATCTACAAAGGAACCCCAACCTTTGAACTTAAACCTCTTCCCACACATTTGAAAAAACCTTTATAAATCCTCTGTCTCATTTACCTATTATTATCTTGGCTTTAATAATAGATACCATAGAGGATAGGATGTTACAAGTCCTAAGAGAGCATAGGGGCATAATAAGTTGGACTAAAGCCAACATCAGGGGGATAAGTCCCTTAGTTTTCACCTATAAGATTTTCATATAGGAGGTTAGTAAGCCATTAGTATAACTGTAGTGTCGATTGGATCCAAACCTAAAGAAAGGGGTTAAGACTGAGGTAGTTAAGCTCCTAAATGCAGGTGTCATCTTTTTTATATTTGATTATATATGGATAGGTCTTGTATAAGTGATGTGTAAGAAAGAAAGGACTATAGTGGAGACAAATAAATAAAATGAGTTAATAGCCACTAAAAAAGTTAAGAGATGACAGATGTATGTTGATTAAAAAAAAGCAAAACGAGGACACCCGTAAGGATCACTTTCCTTTATCTTTCATAGATTAAGTGATAGAAAGATCAGTTGGGCATAACTATCATTTTGCCCTAGATGGGTATTCTTTATATTTGCAAATTCCTATTGTCCTAGAGGGCTAGGAAAAGATCACTTTCACTTACCCCTATGGTACCTTTACTTAAAGACACAAGATATTTAGTTTGTATAATGCCCTGTCCACCATCTAGCACTAGATGATGGAAATATTCTCTAATATGATAAAAAAATTACATCGATGTTTTTATAGATGGCTTCTTTATTTTTGATACTTCATTTGATAAGTGTTTAGAAAATATAGAGAAGCTGTTAAAAAGGTTTAAAGAGACCAATCTAGTCTTGACTTAAGAAAAATGTCACTTCATGATATAAAAATGCATTGTTTGAGGTCATAAAATCTCTAGCAAAGGCATCGAGATAGATTTAGTCAAGATAAAAGGGATTGCTCAACTTCCTCCACTTATCTAAATTAGGGTGATTAGGAGCTTTTCAGAACATTTATAGTTTTATACATAATTTATCAAGGATATTTTTAATATCATTAGGCCCTTGACTGATTTTACTGACAGAGGGCACAATTTTTAACTTTAACAAAGACTGCATAAACTTTTTAACCTTTTACAGGAAAAACTTAGGAGCATACCTAGTCTTATATCTCCTAACCTATCTCTCCCATTTGAGTTAATGTGTGATGCAAGTGATTACGTGGTAGGTGTAGTGGTCAGGTAAAGGAAAGACACGATCTTTGATAGGGATGAATTTTGTTATGCTTTTGTTTATTTAAAAGTACTCAATTTGTATTATTATGTGTTGAATGACAAGTTTAATCTTTTGAAATAAATTCTAGATCAAAGCATCAAGTTTTAGAAGGAATTGGAGTTATAATGGAGTAAGGACTATCCATCTACACTATCGACAGTGCATAAATCTCGACCTTACCCTAATTGGAATAAGTATTTAAAGGTTCCTAAAGCTAAAAACAATTGAACTCAGTAGCCATTAACACTTTTAAGAGCTTTCATCTTGTTTTCTTGATTTTTCTTCATATTTTAAGGTTCTATTTTTCTACTTTCATCCTTTTTGTCCCTTTAGTTTAATTGTTTTAAGTCTTGTTAAGTTATTTTTATTACTCCTAAATCGTTACAAACTTGTATTTTCGTATTTTCATATTTCTATATAGTTAGATTGGATGTTTGATGACTTTAGGTATTGAATCTCTTGGATATTGTTTCGAAATTTTTTACTATATATCAATATTTATTTTTCATGTTATTTTCTAGCCATGATTTCATCTATTTAAGAATGGGTTATGTTTCTTTAATTTATGTTTTTATTAATTTAAGCATGTGTGGCTAATTTCTATTAGGTAAGAAGGTATTGATGGGATAATGGATGGATAATTGTGAGAATTGACTTAACTTACATTGAGTATTGTTTTTTAGGTTGAGATTGAATTGAAATCCAAGTTTAATACTAAATTAGGAGTTGTCCTATTGATTTGGCCATCCTATTAGTGACTTCTAGTGTAATTACTAGGTAAAGGCTTTTGATTTGTAACTGTCATTAGCAAATACCATAGGTAGTGATAGGTTAAGTGATTTTGTAGGTAAATGTAATCAAATTAGCCTAAAATTCCAATTCTCTAAGTTACATAATCTAAGCATGTATGGTTGTGGCTTAGGCTAGTCCTTCCCTATTGTTTAATGTCATCATGTAATTAAATTTAGAGAGATTGTTCTAGGTTATAGCATGATTAAGGGAAAAATTTCTATTATGTAGGATTCATTTAAAGGTGGAACAGAGGACATAAGAGCTCTTTTGTGTCCATAGGCTAATGTCTTAGGTAAAACACCATCTATATGTTTCAATGATCAATTATAAGTCCTATTATAATTAAGATAAAAAAGAGGATAAAAAACTTCATGGCAGATCACCTATTATACCTGAGTAAAGATGAAATAGAGAAGGGAGAAAACCAAGACATTAGGGAGATCCTTCCCCAAGATCACTTACTAGCTCTTATGACATTTTCATAGTATAATAATATAGTTAATTACTCAACTAGTTGCATTCTTGTCCTTCATCTTTCATACCAATAAAATAAGTTCCTATTAGAGATAAAGTACTACATTTTGTATGAACCTAACTTGTACAAGATTTGTATAGATGGGATTATGTGTACCTAAGGAGAAAATGCCCTCTACACTCAATCATTATTAGTCTAGAGAAGCTGGGTGACACTTTGAGCCTACTACAATTGCACATAAGGTGCTAGAGTGTGGTTTTTATTGACCTACTTTATTTAGGGATGTATTTCACTATATCAAATATTGTGGCAATTTTCAAATGGTTAAGAACATTTTGACAAGACATTAGATGCTACTTAACAACATCATAGTATGTGAGATTTTGATATTTAAGGTATTAACTTCATAGGTCATTTCCTTTAGTCATACTCAAATCAATACATTTAAATAACTATAGATTATTTAAGTAAATAGGTTGAGGCATTTGCTTTATCGATAAATGAGATAAAGGGTGTGATTAGATTTTTAAGGAAAAACATTTTTACGATATTTAGGACACCAAGGTCCATCATTAGTAATGGGAGATAACATTTCTACACTAAACAAATTAACTCCTCCCCACTAGTTAAATATGGTGTTACCTACAAGGTGACCACATCCCACCACCCTTAAACTAACGATTAAGTTAAGGTATCCAACCAAGAAATCAAAAAGATCCTAGTAAATACTGTTAGTTCTTTGCGAAAGGATTGATCATAAAAGTTATATGTTTGATCATATTTCTATAAGGAAGGGGTGAAACATAATCAATTTGAATTCGAGATAGGCATTTGAAATATATTAAAAGACTGGATTTGTTATCTCATGTTCACTTTTCATAAAAAAAATCCCAATTAAAGTGGAGGGGTTCTCCAAACAACAAGGAGTTGGGTTAACTATTCAATCAAATGATATTGAGCGTCTTTCCCATCTCTTCCCGAGAAAGAAGTGGGTTATTTCATTGCAAAATTTGCTCAATTTGTTTAGTGAATGTGTCACAATCAATTTCTCCTAAAACAAAAGATGAAGAAACAAATTGTATTTTCTCTCCTATTTACTATGGAGGTGAACAATCAAATTATCACTTTATTTATTCCCTTTTCTACTTCTTCTTCTAAGTGCAGGATAATCCCAAAGAGTTGTAGGTTTTTTTCTACCAGCTTTCCCTTTACCACCCCCTTGGGATGGTTTATAGGATTTATAAATACTCCTCTTACTACAAGACGCTTACCTAGGCAACATTTAGATTCAGCTCTACCCAAACATTTCTGGTTTACCCTAACATTCCCTACTTGTACGACCGTTGCTAAGTAATTTTTGGATATTAAGCGAATCTCTCCATAAGGTAATTTTAATATGGCCAATTTCCCCTCTTTTGCAAGCAGTTTTGCTATGGCACCTGTCGCTCTAACTAATTGTGCACCCTTTCCAAGTGTAATTTATATGTTATGTATGGCCACGCTTAAGGGCATATTGATTGAACTACATTCTTCTTTTTGATCAATAAAAACCTCTTCCCAAATTGTACAAGCTTCTTCCAAAGGATATGGCTTTCTGGGTGTAGATGATGATATCTATATAGATGGAAATCATATAATGAAGTGAAGTACTACATGAGTGGATATATCGGAATCCAAATTTGCTGAGTCACTCATGTTATGCTCTTCTACATCTAAGTTCTTCCCATTCCTTCATCTAGCTTATGTTCTTCATATAGCAATTGAATTGAATGACTCTATGAAATGATGTCGCTACTTCCACATATTAGGGGTTAACATAGGAGACATTTCTATTTTTATTTTTCCCTGAGGGAATATTTATAATTCCTACTGCTTAACTATCAATTCTCCTCTAGCCATCAATTGAAATGTGAATAGCCCATCCTTCTCTCTTTGAAACAAGGGGCACTTTTAGTTCTATCGGTGCTTCAAACAATTTTGTCTTCTCCATATTACTATATCTCTAGATTCAATAATTTTATATGAGGAACTACTGAACTCAATCACTTGTTGCCATTACTCTTTAATTTTCTGTCGAGGTCTATCCTGTAGAGGTACTCAAATTAGATCAGTGATTGATTTCTAGGTTATGTCATAAACCTAATTAGTTACTTTTAATTAAATAAATCAATAGTTCAAACTATACTCAAAGGTAGGGAATTTCTCATTTTTACAGGAACTTCTATACTAGAAATAATGGTATCTCCAATTATAGCCCCTATGGGATGCGAAATATATCTCTTCTCACCATCCCTATAGTGTATGAGACAAATTTATACATTTAGATTAGAGTCATATTCTATGGTTACGATTATACCATATATGTATTTTGCATTCTGTCAAAAATTGATTTTATGGTATAGATGCTTATGACCTCCGCCTCTATGTCTTGCGGTAATGATTCCTCTGGCATTACAACCTTTACTATATGCTGTCCATAGATCAATTTTTTTTCTTGTATTACATTTCACTTGACTGTCTACGGTTCCTGATAGGGATGAATTTTCTAGTATTTCTATATATGTTAAAATGCCATTTCGTCCATATTTTGTTATTTAAATGCTTAATTTGTGTTCCTTTTTACGTTTACATGCAGATTTGACCTTAAGGCACGAATATAAGTTGAAAGGGCCATGTTTTGAGAAACATTTGGAAATAGAATTGGTGTGGAACCAATTTTAGGACTTAGAACCTCATTATATGAGGTTCCACACTAATTTTCAAGGCCATATGACTAGCCATGAAAAGTTCACAAAGAAAAGATCAAGACAAGCTTGATTGAACTCCATGTGATTTGGGGATCCATTAGGAGCACTTTCAGAGCTTAGATTAATATGAAATTTTATGGAGAGAAAGATCATTATGTGAGTAACCTGCATACAAATTTCCTGTCCATTGGATATTTGTAGGGGGAGTTATTTTAGAAAAGGAGATCAGAGGTCCAAGCTGTCAAATAAAACAGCAACACGTAGGAGAACTAAAGCAAGCCATTAAATAACACCGTTTAATGAGACATGCATGCATGAGTTTTAATTAACAAGAAACCTAGAGAATAAGATGGAAAAAAATGGAGGAGTGGTGCAGAAAATAGGAGTTTTTAGGCTGAACACAAAACAAAAGGAGAAGAGGACAGTTTTGGTGAGATTAGGAACAAAGGTGGGGACGGCTAGACAAAGGAGTGTGTTCAACTACAAAAGGTGGGAATCTCTCCTCTCTTGGAATGTTAGGCTACTCTTGTCCTCTTCCCCACTTGGTTTAGAGTGAGTTTCGACAGAACATCAATTTTTGAAGACAATTTTGCCATTGGTGGAGCCGAATTCATGATGGAGTGGAGAAGCTCATGGTGTGTGGTTTTTGTCTTCAACTTCATGGCTTGGGATTAGCTCTCTTAGACATGATTCATGGCTGCAAGTTTGAAGTTTAATTCCCTTACACCTATTCTTGTTTTGTTGTTGATTTCCCATTAGTTTCAACTTGTAATTCCGTGTCTTGTGCTGTCCAAATCTTTCATAGTTCATCCGAATTGTTTTACTTTCCTTTCTTTGGCCAAATCCTTGTTTTACCTAGGCCAATTATCTTGTTTGGTTTAACCTTTTTATTACTCTATTATCCAATCTTTGAACAATGTTTTTCTTTAAAATGTTAATGATAATTTTAGATTTACTTTGATTCATTATTAAGTTGTTTTAGGGTTTTATTTCATATAGTTTCAACTATCCATATAGTATTTGGTTCACCTATGTTCAGTAGTTAATTTCTATGCATATTCTTAAGTTTTAATCCATTTAAATTTTATTTTTTGTTTAATTTTTAAATCTGGAATTTTTATTTAAATTGTTAAATTAAGTCTTAGATAATTAAGTTCTAGATAATTGCTTA
>JAOXYD010035906.1:0-27591 GCA_028565735.1 Pinacopodium congolense | reverse complement strand
AAATAATTTTATTAGTATGATACAAACCTAATAAAAATGTTAAATTAATAAGAGTTAATAGGCATGTAACAAAAAATTGATTTTTATTATATTTAAGACCATGTAAAATTGTTATTTGATAGGAATATGACAAAAAATTAGATTTCGTTGATTCTATCTAAAGTGTTTGTTAATAGAAATATGACAAAAAACTAAATTTTCATTAAATTCAAGAATCTTTCTAAAAGTATTACAAATAATATCTTTTTTATGTTTTTGTAAAAATTAAAGGGCTAAATGCAACAATGTCATCTCCTTCAAAAGGCTTATTGACTGAAAAAGCATGACATCGTTTAATGCCCTATATATGTCCCAACGTCTAAACTCGGTAGCTTCATTGCTTTTGAATGTCTGAATCTCCAGTATGCTGAACATTGAAGAAAACTAAAGTTGGCAAACCCTCACCCAAATTATTATTGTACAAACCCTTCGTATGTAAGCTGATTTTCTCTATAGAGTTGGTTTAACCTACACACATTTTTATCTAATTAGGTGATTTATTGAAATTAGGTTAGTTCTTGAACATAGGTTGCATTGGTAATTATGTAAGTTAATTCATGAATTTGCTTTTCTAAATTTGTTTATATTTAAATTTTCTTTTATTTTTTGTGAACATTTCCGAAACTAGGTTAGTTCAATAATCAGCTTGTCTTTGCATAAGTTAATTTGCATGGGTATTTCAATTATGAACATCTACTACTAATTGTTGTCATGAATATATACTTTCCTTTTTAGTTAATACAATGTGGGGCAATTTTCTTTTTAGCTATGAACATCTTATGGACATAACCTAGAAATTAATTTTGAAATTAGTTAATCTATGAACAAAGTAGGACACATATTTTAAACATAAAATAGGAATTAGTACAAAGTGGCAATTACTACAAACAGCAAAAAGCTTTAATTTCTTTATGTTTGTCTTTCATATTTGAATAGGTATGTAGTATAGGAAAATCTTCTTATCTAGTGTTAAGCAATGTGGGCAAGTATTTTATGATTGTGGATTGGAATCTCTATTAATAAAATCCTAAACCTTAGAGAATCTAGAAAGGAGATTTTTTTAGCATTCTAAATGTGGAGTATGGCCTCAATGCTACATAATGTTAAAGCACCAAATTTTTCATACCTATTTTAACATCATCTTTTGATTTGTGCAGGGCAAGACTTCATGGAATTTCTTTGTTCTGTATAATGAAAAGTTTATGACAAGAAGTATTGAAGCAATCAAGTGTTTGAGGGTGAATAATAATGAATTCATGAAGTATGCAAACACATCTAGCCAAAAGTAATATAAATGGAAATGCTTCATGATGTAGTGCTCCTAGATTGTATTTGATATTGCAATAGGAATGTGTTATTATCACTATTTATGCAAGAAATATTCATGAAGATTTGTTAGATTGGTAGGCATGGTTAATATAATAATAATAATAATAATAATAATAATAATAGATTAAGTAAAACATGGTATATTTAATTTAGTAAATATAGTTATTAAAATTTCAACAATGTTATGTATGAACTTAAGAAACTTGGTATTAATGAAGTAACTTAATTTTGAAATTGATACTATACTAATTGATTTTGAAGTTCATGTTCAAATAGGCATAACTTCTAATAAAATAACAATTCAATAGAGAAATGGTACCATAACAATTAAATATGAAGATGATATCATCAAACCAATGGCCTTGCGATTTATTTAAAGACAATGTCTAAGATTTCATCTGCTATCAGGGTTCAAATCCTGATACCGATAAAAAATTTACCCTTTCCAAAAAAAAAAAAAAGATGACAATATTTAACATTAATCAATCACATATTTTTTTTAGGAGAATAAAACCATAATAAAATAGTAATATTTGGTTCTAAAATATGATATGTTTTAAATTTGTCCTACATATAACAAATATAATTTAATTTTAAGAAAAGAAACAAAATTGGTAGGGACTATAGTACAAAATGTAATCCCATATCAAAAGAACCTAGGGTTTGTCTTCCTAGTTGGTCTAAAAGTCCTTAATTCTACCTTGTTCCTAGTTCCATTGTTTAAAGGAGCACCTTTGAAAGTTCTAGATCTAGTTGCTAGTCTAAGACTTGAAATTAAATTATTAGTTTTTTCGTCTCCTTTCTCTAGCACTTTTTCTTCCTTTGGACTAGTTCCTTCACTTGTTCTATACCTTTCAGTTTCTCTTTGCCATTCCTTTTGTCCATGCTTCTCATGAATTGTTAAACTATTATAACATTAATGACATGACTTCATTAAGAAGCCACAGCTTGTGAAGATTCAAACTTTTACAACATAAAATCAATGTAAAATAACATTTATTTATGCATTGATTAGTCTAGGAAATAGTATAACAAAAGCATGACATAATTGTTACTAAAATTTTAATATTACTGACAACAAATGACATTTTACAACTTATAGAAATTTGAATATAGTTTTTCCATTTACTACATTTATCTATATTCCTTTTCTTGTTTATAGGATACTTTGTCCCTTTTCTTATGGCTATCTAATCCTCTTTTGTTTGGTATTCCTATTTTTTCCTTGACTAGTAAAGAGTTGATAAAGTGATCATGATCTTCACTAGGTATAAGCTAAAATTATCAACTGCTATTAGGTTGATACCTATATCATATACATGTCCTTGGAAAAGCATTTATGCACAAACTCTTCAGAAATACCTTTGTGTAGGAAATTTTCAATAGTAAAATGATCATATACGATACTGTCTATGCAATTTCTCTTTCTTAAGTCAAAAACATGGCAGTGTATCATATAGTGCTCAACTTTGAATTTTCCCTCTCTAGCAAAGTGAGCTAGTCTTCTTTTTTATTCATTTCCAATATGACAGTAGGATAAACTTTTGCATTATATGAAATTTGTTATTGTTTTTTTCATTTTTTTTATAAAACCTCTACATTATTTCTATCCTAATCATTCCTTACCATGTTAATATAGGCTTATTCCTTACCTTAGGTAAGAAGGCATTAAATCACAAAGTAGTGCTATTGGAGTGTAAATCACTATTGACTCTTATGTTAAAAGCATGCCTACACCACAATTTTTAGTCCTTTTTTCATCCAACCAGACCTTCCTTTGACTTAATGATTTGTTTTTCAAATCCTTATCTTTGCATTCAAAATTAATATTCTTTGTTTGATCTCTTGCATAATATTCACATTAGTTATAGAGGCAACTAAAATTGGATATTTGAAACAAAATCTATGATCATATTATCTAATTCAATTTCATATAATTGTTATGTTCCAAATATACATCAAGTTATAAGGTTCACTAATGTTAATATTAAATCAATTAAATATGGAGTTAAAATTTTAGAAACATTACGCTTTTTTTTATCAAACATGAAAATTTACACCAATGTCATCTTTAAGTTATTTAAGGAACCACCATTAACTTCTTTTATTTTATACACCAATAATGGCCCATTACAAATGGCATATATATTTTCATTTAAATGCCTCCCAATGGTAGTAAGCAAGTGAATTTCATTAATGCATAAAATTATATATAACCATTTATAAATATTATTTTCTTAAGAAAAAATTAACATGAAATGAAAACCTCCTTAAATGCTTTAAGGAAGAGATAGTTTTCAATGTTATGTTTCATAGATAAAAAATAAGATCTTAATTTGTCACACTAAACTCGTTTATCACTTGTTCTTAGATGCAAAGTATGTTTCTTATCTATGTATGCTTTGATGTCTAAAATCTCCTATTATGTATCTTTTAGAATTAATTCTTTAAAGCTAGGGTTATCTATGAAGTTCTCAAAGTACCTTTTGGTAATCCATTCATAATCTATCTTCTATTAAAGATTCTTCCATAACTATGTTTATTTTAAAATATCTTAATCTAAAATGGTTCTCCCTTGTTTAGTGAGACTAGCATGAATCCTACAACCACATTTATTTTTGCACCAAGCTACCACTTTTTTTTTTTCATTCTTACTATGTGCCTAGTCAAGACTTTCTTATATTCTTACATTTTTTTAATATCATCTAAAATTTTCAATTAAATTAAACTTCATTCCAATTTTAGTTTAATCATGCCTTCTAAGTCAATTGCCATATTGAAATAAGGATATTTGGGTTTCTTTTTTATCCTTATATGAACGCCTTTTAGTGTTGTGTATGTCACCATCATTAAACTCAAATAACTATTTCCTATATCAATAGCTTCTATGATAATGTTGAACCTAGGGATAAATTAACCTACATCTCAATTATAGTATCAAATATGTCATCCCTAAGCCTTTCACTAGGGTGAAACTCACTACTTCTAACTAATATAACATATCCCTCTTCTTTATTAGAAGTTCAATTATTTGAATCATCAACTACTATGGATGTTGTTGAAATGAAGTTAATACCCTATTATTCATCCAAAGATGATGCAAGTAATATTGGAGTGGAGTTTATCAAAAAATTTTATTGGAGGAGAGGCAACATAAACTTCTTCATCATTAGCTACTTTTTTAACTATTGTAGTGGACCTTATACCAACAGCTTAACCATTAGTTGCTCTTGCTTCTATTTTTGTTCTCTCCATATGGAAATAATCTAAATTAACCCTTACACTGACGGATTTACCATTGGATTTTTTCTCCATCTAGGTAAACTTACACTATACTCTGTTTTCCTTTTTCCATAAGTTGAATCATCTTTCTAACATCATTAGCTTTGAGTATCCTAAGACAATCTTCAAAACATTTATAAGGGATTTATACATGAATTCCCAAGCCATAGCATAGCCTAGATTCTTTTAATTAAGTATGAAATCTATCACACTAATTTGGTCTAACTCTAGACTAAAAGCATTATGTTCACCACCATCATATATCATTCATGGTTGAAACCTAAAACGACCACCATAAAAACAATTAAATCTAATCCTAAAATCATCTTCTCATGTCGTTAGAACTTGCATGGTTATTCAAATTCAAATTCACAGTTTATTCATTTTAAATGCTTGTAAATAACTATACAACTTCCATTATTAAGTTATCTCTATTGGTTAGCAAATTAAAATATAAAGAATTAAACATAATTTAATCCCGTAGTATCTAAATCCTATTATAGTGATTGGCAGATGATACTTAATAGTAAGTAATGAATTTAGACAATTCAAATTTTTATACCTAATGATCCATACAAGAAAAAACACTTAGATATTTCAAAATCAATGTTTCTATATACTTCTACAGAAACGTTAAAATAATGTAACAATACAAAAGAGTGAACACATAGTATAGCATACCATTTATCTGAGGCTAACTATTAAAATAAATATAATGTCATTACTATCATATGCTCAAGCCTCCTATATATAATAGATTTATTAATCATTTACCTTATATAAATGATGGAATTCATTTAGCATGTCTTATTAAATGAATGTAAACTTTAAATGTTTTGATAAAACCTTTAATAAGATTTTCATTTATAAAGAATGCAATTTTAGTAAGCTTATAATAAGGGAATTTATTCAACAAATGGTTCATATGGTTAAACTAATAAACATACTTTGCAAGCTAAAAAGTAAATCTATGTATAGGTTAACCTTGTCTAAGTAACTATACAAAAAAAAAAAAATGCTTCTTACCCTACAACTCAAAGACAATATGTAAAGGTAAAATGTGAGACTTATTTGAAAATTATTGAGACTTCTATTTGATTCTAATGTCTAATATTTCAATTAACTACCCCACAGATATAATTTCTTACCTCACAAGTTTACTAAATCAAAGGATCAGTTAACTAACCTACTTTCCTATTTATAAGCTAAAAAATAAAATAAACTTTGTAACAACTTCTTCAATCTTTTCCATTTAAATTGGTGCTTCTAATTGAAATGGAATATTAAGGAGTTGAGGATCACCTAAACAATCACAAATACAATGTATAAATCACAAATAAATTAGTTAACTTAATTTCACCATGCTAAACTAATTATACAACAATAAAGGTTGTCTTAAGTGTATATTCTCCTTTATCTTCCTAAACTTTTCCTTTCATTTTTCTAGCTTATCTTCTTTTACATTACAAGTATCATTGAGCTGGTTCACTATAAATTAGGAATTCAACCTGATGGTTGTGGATCTAATTTGAAGTCCATTTACAGGTTTAGCCTAAATAACATTGCTTCATATTTTGCCTCGTTACTATATGTTTGAATTTATGTCACCTTATGTATTGTATAATTATTCTCATTTGGCATTCCAAACATATCATTATATTGTTGCCTTTCCTCCCTTTATACCATCTATTCATTATTAGATATATGATTCATCATGAATTGAACTATGTTCTTCTAGGTTTATTTTCATTTTAAGTATAGAATATGTTATGACTTATAGTTTTGAGGAACTTTTCAAGAAGTACCTAATTTCAAACTCCACTAACTTAATCGATCACTTCATAAGTCTTCCTAATACATATGGTTTGTGAAGTATTTTCCTTAATGCAAGATCTGTATATACACTAATTGGGTGAGCTTGGAAGTAGGGTCTGAACTTCCTTGTGTTTATTAGTAACATATATACTACTTTTTAAGTCTTATGTAGTTTAGATTTGGGCATTATAATATCTCATTAACATAATACATCTTCCTTGGTGTTCTCTTCTTTCATAGTTAGAACATAGTTAAGGGAGGCATACAAAAAATCTATTCAAAGTTATAATACTCTCTTAATTTTAAGGTTGATAATAATTATGGAATCTTAAAGTAATCCTCCAATTATTCAAAGGCATATTTGCAATCTTAAGCGCACTTAAACTCTTTAAAATTTTAGAGTATTTTGAAAAATGGAAAGGAATGAGTGACAAATCTTGAAGGAATGTTGATATGTTTACTATACTACTCATTAGCCTTTATACATTTTTTAGGTTTCTAGATACTTTCATATAGAAAATAGCCTCAAATTTTAGTGGATTCACTTATATCCCTCTATGGATGACCATAAATCTAAGGAACTTACATGCCCTTACATTAAAGGATTTAGTTTCATGTCATATTTATGTATGGTTACAAAGCATTCTTTTAGGCCAACAACATAACTTCTTTTGATTTTGTTATAATAGATACCCTTATATGTGATAAATGATATCTTGTTCTCATTCATCTTAATCTAATTATACCCTAAGTAGGCATTTATGAAACCTAAAATCTTATAGCTTAAATTTGCTTAAAGTGGTATCCACAAATTAATCTATCTTTGGCAAAGTATATCCTCCATTTCCTATTTTTTTTCTTGACCATGACCATATTAGAAAACCGTTTATAATAGTTACCTTCTCTAATGAAGCCTACATCAAAATTTTTGGAACCTTCTATTATATATCTTGTTGTTTTTTATTACAAAAAAGACTTTTTTTTGTTTTATTAGCCTAATGAGGATGTAAAGGCATAGAATATGTGATATTACCTCCCTACTTGCCCCTGGCATATCAATTGGACTCTATACAAGAAATTTCAAGTGTTAGAGTAAGAATTTATTTAAGTCATCCTTGATAGTCTCTTCATCCTGACACTAATTTTAATAGTTTTAAAATCTTTAGGTCTTTCCATCGTAGCCTACTTTATTTCTTTTTTTAGCTCACCCATGGTCTCTCTCTCTCTCTCTCTCTCTCTCTCTCTCTATCTCTATGTGTGTGTGTGTGTGTGTGTGTGTGTATGTATGGATCCTTGATGCCTATTCTTCAACATTCATTATACGTATAACCTTTTTAATTTTAAGGCTATCTTATAACACTGTTTTTTTTATCCTTTATCCTTATCACCAACTCATAAAGAGATAAGATCATTAAGATAAGATCATTTATATCATTTATAAGGATGGATTGCAATTATGACATTATATGCAAAGGATATTTTATGTCATAGATAAAGATATCTAGCCTTTCATGAACATTTGGTCTTAATTAAAACTAATTAGGGATGAGGTAGTCGATTTTAGACTATCGATTAAAATTGTCATCTTTTAAAAAACATCATAAAATAACATATTCACAATACTTCCCATATCTAACGGTATTCTTTTGACTAAGGAGCTAGCTATCAGTAGAGCCATAATTATAGTATCTTTCTAAGAGTGGATTAAGGACATATTGTTCATTTCCTTAAAAGGGATCTAAAAAAATTTCATCCTTTTATCTGATATATTATAATTAGGTCATTGTTTGTGACTCTTCCATCATGGTGGTTTCTTTGACTAAGATTTTGACTATTTACATTAAACTTTTGTGAGTATGTGAATCACCCTTTAAGTGGGGTTTGGTTCTCTATTAGATTCCCTTATTCTTAACCTCTATGAAGGGCTCTTTCATTCCTACTAAGATTGGTCATCCATAATGGTTTTACCTTCCTAGTTTTATAAGTCATTGGCTACTTAATATTGTGTCCAAAGATTGTGATTAAAGTGACAGTACATATTTTTTTTCCTTTTAATAAGATTGGTGACTATTCTATTTAGTTTCTTAGTTAGATCATTATCTAGGATATAATCAATAACCTTTTTAAGAGGTGCATTAAACTTGGAGAGATCTTCCTCAATACTCCTTCTGGTTTCACATTTTAATTGGTTTGTCCTTGACTTTTTCTTATTATTTTCTTTGTAGGGTGTCATGTTCAACATACTACAGATCTATACATTTCTATACTTTAATATAAAATTTCTTAAAAGTTTAATGCCTTTTTTTCTACATTGAGCTCCATAAAGTTTGACAAGGTCTGAGTCTATTTATGAAGGCTATTACTATCACTCTTGCCTTAATATAGAGATTTAAGTTGTCTTAAAACTAAAGTACTTTACATACTCCATTATGCTCATTTGCAACATTTAGGTTACTGTTATAAAATAGGTAAAGTATACTAGTAAAGTGTGATATTATTCTGATGGGTAATTGTTGAAACGTAGATATTGAGGTCGAAGGTAAGGTTTGGAGCCATGATTGTCATACTAGTCAAGGTGAAAGACAAGGCTTGGCATTTTACAATATCGTATGCCTTATATAGGCTCAGAATTTCCTTATATCAGTACACATAATTGGGATGATCATTCATGCACATAATTGGCATGATCATTCATACTATTAAAAGATTTTAGGGCCAACTTCTTAAATATGAGCAATAATGGCTA
Organism: Pinacopodium congolense; assembly: GCA_028565735.1. Lineage (NCBI taxonomy): Eukaryota > Viridiplantae > Streptophyta > Magnoliopsida > Malpighiales > Erythroxylaceae > Pinacopodium > Pinacopodium congolense. Next base: position 18,380 of record JAOXYD010035906.1, on the reverse strand, counting down.
CACTAGGATATCAGGTATTAGTAAGCTATCAACTATCTCAGTCGCCCTTCATGTGCCCCATCTGAATGGTACTTATTATTGAGGTATAGATGGAACTCTTTTTAATGATGGTCATAGGTATGAATATGTTTTTTTATATTGTACATCTAATTCCTTTCCTCCAATAATTGTTTGACTTATTATCACAATTGATAACTTGGTCCTTAAGTTAATCATTGGCTCAAGGAGCTTCAAGAGTGTTATTATCCCGAGTGAGGTTTGCATATGGATCACTTTCATACTTGTCCATTATTCTTTCTTATGGTGATGATGGCTTAACTAACTTGAGATTTTTCTCATTTAGGAATGCTATATGATTTCAGAATGTCTCAATATAGCACTAAATGATGTCGATAAAATTTAAATTAGGGTCATCAAGCTGGCCTTTAGTCTACATGCTTACAAAAATAACTACATAAATTGTTAAAGTTTTCTTATCAAAGAAACTCCAATGCTTAAGTTAATGAGAGTTAAAGGGTGCTAAGAATACATAGAAATCTTTACAGTGGCTTAATGATAGTGGTTTTTAGAACTTACCTTGAGATGTCTCCCTTCTATAGGTAATCCTTCAAGAAGTATAGTTGGGTTTAAAGTACCCTATTAGAGTTTGGATCTAACTTCTATTAGGAAACATGGTTAATCTTTAATTAGGAACTTATCTCTTCATATGGATCCTATCTTGATTGAACTTACCCTTCTAAATAATTAGGCATCTTACTTAAGCTTAAAGCCTATAAGGTTAAAGAAGAGTGATGGACCTTGTTAAGTAAATCAAGCAAGCTTATAAGCCCTATGAAACTTAAGAGGGGGTGAATTAGATGTTTAAATTTTTTTTAAACTAACAATTAAACCAATTAAACCAAATCTTCCTAATTATGTGATTCCTAAATAGATATTCAACTTATATGAAATGTTATGTCAATATAATGCAATTAAACCAGATTTAACCAGTTATGAATTAATAATAATATGCACAATAATAAAGAGTTCAGGAAAGAAGGACACACTAAGATTCTTATAGAGGTTTAGTTAACCAACTTTAGCCTGTATCTAGTCTTAATAACTTTATTAGATTTTTCACTTTCAAAACTTTTCCTTAGTGTGAAAAAGAACCTCACAACTTATTTTTTTCCATAAAGGGAGTGAAAAGTAGCTCACAATGAAGAGGAACCCAATGCAAGCATCTTCTTTTAAGTGGGTGAAGAATAACACATTACACAATCTTTCTTTATGTATGGTGAAAAGTAATCCTTTACCAAAATCCAATCTTAACAATTTAAATTCCAACAACAAGCCCGAAAATCAAGTTCTCACATCTCATAACACTTCCTAACACAAAGCTTGATCAAATAAAAATTCAAAGGGCTCAAAGAATGCAATAAATTTAAGTGTAGAACTTAACACTTTCCCTTACACTCATTCAACAAAAGCTCCTTTTTAATGCTCTTATAAACATTAAACTAGAATAAAGATTATTCTCCTTAGAACACCTATTTATAAGCTTCTCTAGTTTTCATAATCATTAGAAGCATAAAAAGTTGTTAGAAATGTTAAAAACCTATTAAAGAACCATTTTGAATCTAGCTGTTGGTCTAAAATAGCTTAATCAATCAACCTATACCATGGATGGATCGATTAGTCATTGGTCAATTAGTCTAGTCATCTGGTTGATTAATACCCTTTAAAGCGAGATGCAGGTCGACCTAACCAAGACATTCATCAACCTATATATCTGTAGAATGTTTTTAGAATTCTATAGCACATAAATCGAGAACACCTTAAATCAATTCCAAATTAATTTAAACATCTTTCAATACATCTCAAACATTCCTTAAAGTAATTTTTAATACTAATACATGATAATTGAGATTGAAAACACAAATTGTCTCAGTTTATGGTCAATTTAGCGTATGCTGAAAAGTTTTCATTTCAATCCAATTCTAAAACATTCATACATATACCAAAATTTTTTCTTTTGTTACAAAAACATTTCACACAAGTTTTAAATCCACCTCCAAGGTAGTTTCAATTGTCAAAATATTTCAATTTATTCAAAAACAAAATTTTCCTTGGTTATGGAAAATTTTCATACTTAAAAACTTCAAAACTTTTTCAAGAATTTTTCAAACTTTACCATAAACATGATTTTCATCCAAAACTCAATCCATACATGCTTTAAAAACTTTTCACAAGTTGCTCTAGACACCGAGACATTTCAATTAATCTAAAACATAAAATATTTCTTAGGTAATGAAACTTTTGATTTCATAACTCTTTTAAAGTTTCTAAAACTTTCACAAATATCTCAAAAACAAATTTTCACACAAGGACACGACTCAAAAAGATCTAAACACTCTCAAGCAACTTCAAGAAACTATATAAGCCATTTGGACATATCAAGAGGAATTTTTAAATCATTCACATAATTTCTTCTTAATTATGAAACTTATACCTCTATGCCATTCTAAACCAAATCCTATTTTACAAATGCATTAAACAAATTCAATCAAGGAATAAAACTTGACACAACTCCTAAATGCAAATGCTTATGTTAACTTAATCCCTTTCAAGCATTCATAAATATCAAGACAATCTTGTAAACCAAAAATATAAACCTAAAACTATTTAACTTTAATCTTCATATCTTCTCTCTTTTTTTTCTCTCCAACCTCTCATCAATGCTTGCTTCATTTAAATTTTTATCTTCACTTTAAAATCCAACTTTGGGCTCTAATATATGTAAACTAAAGCATCTTGCATTTATTTATCTTTATAACACATCAAAACTAAAACATTAGTAATAAAAATATTTTGTTATCATCAAAACTAATGATTGGAACCTCTTTTGATTTAACAAAGCCCATTATATATACACATTAATGAGTTTATCAATATATCTAGTTAAGCAAATAACTTGTTGACACTTGGATCGAAAACATCCAAACCAAGGTGATTCTTAATATCTTGTTGAATGTAAAACAATCTTCTTAAATTCAATCCTTATCATCTTTATCAAACACTTAAAGGCCAAATACTTAATGGTTAGCTTTCTCACTGTTAAGACATAAGGACATTTAAGACCTCATAGAATGTTTTCATAATGAAAATTACCATAATTTATTTTTGTGGAAGGATAAATCAACTATAAGAAACTAGGTTGAACATAAACTACTCTTACTTCGCTTTGAAATTCTTAAAGAACTTATTATTCTTCTCTTCATCAATTAAGAACTTAGTGACAACTTCTTAAACTTATCAACAACTTCTTAATTTTCCTAACACCAATAAAGTGCATGCCAAGACTAAAATCAAGCCTTTATATTCTTATGTCATACCTACATTTAAAACTTTTCACCTTTAAATTGTTATGTCATTTTTCATTACTTTCATTGCACTCACTTCTTACACAATTAATATTTTATCATCACCACCAACATAATCAGTCTAAGCACCCTCACATCCATCATTGACATTATTCTCTTCTCCTGTATAAATGGTCCCTTTCTAACTTCTACATCTACTAGATCAAGCAATGAATGAACATGGCCATTTCTTACATTAATAAGTTCCTCCTCATCACTGCTTGAAAAAAACCTAAAACAATCAACTTTATCTTTGTTTACTACTATAAATTCATTAGCTTTGAAACATTAGGTCCAACAGTTGCTAAAAAGCTTTAAATTATGACCTGCTATGTACAATCCTAACTTCTTTAATATCATGAACAAGCCTATAAATTAGAGCTTTAGCCTACTTTCTCACTCCAATATTATGAGCACCCATATTCATTTCATTGCTTGTGTATTGTATCATTCACTAGCCCTTTAGTTACTTCCCCATTGTATACTTCAATACTCCTTTTTAAAAAGGTAAACCCACACCTATTATCAACAAGATGAAACAATTACTTCCCTTTCACTCTTCCACACTAATACTGTAAGCTAAATCAATAATGTCCAACAAGCCATCAAGTGTCAAACCGTTAATTTTTACTAGCCACTTAGTCTTAAAACATCTAATATGCTCCATCAAGTTTGTTAAAACATTGCCCCATGACATGTGAAAAAGACACCTTTATTGTCTTTTTTCTTATGTGTAAAAAAATACAATTATTACTTGGGGACCATAAAAATGTTCAATTATTGAATATCATAACACTTGAACATTTGTCAAAGTGATAGTACTTAGACCTTAGACATTGTACAAGTTATGTTCCTTAATCTAAAGTCACTTTTTAGATTTTTAATTAACATCAAATAAATGTGATAATTTATTCTTTGGGATCACAACTTTCAATTTCAATTAAAAAATGCCTATAAGCAAAACATAATAGAAACCAATAAATATATGCTTTTCTAACAAAGTATAACATAAGGATATTTAAATCTAAAGCTACATACATAAAATATTAACTTTTGGAGACAATACCACATAAATATTAATTTTTTTTCTAGAAAAGTCCTCAAAGTTACATCTTCTATGTTATTCATATCCAGTCTACCTTCTTGCATGTTTTAAAATAGTGTAAAAATGGGTTTCAATAAATTTATTTTATACTTCTTTTAATGTTTTTATTTCTTTTTAATTCAAGAACAGGTTAATTAGTTTAGGTTTACTGTTTTTTTAGGATTAAATCAATTTGGAGTTTGTAAATCTAAAGATTGAATACTTTAAATTTTGGGGATTTTATATAAGGAAATTATTAAAGATGTTATAAAGGAGATTATTTGGCTATAAAAACTATCTATGTCAAGAGTCATATGAAGGGCTACACCATCGATAATGGAGGGATTATAATTAATTCAATAGTACCATAAAAGGCTCAAGTAGGAACATTATCATTTCATATGTAAGTATTTAATTTTAAAGATATTTAAGTTATCGCATCTTATTCTAATTACATTTCTCTTATATTCTATATCTTTGAACACTTTTAGTTAATTACTTAAAATTAATTGAAGGGTTTTTAATCCATCACCAATAACTTTATTCTTTACGGTGTAAGAAGTTCATTTACGTGGTCAAAACAAGTTGCTTATTCACTTTTTTTTTAGATAAAACAATTTCTTACAAAAACTTATTTAAATATGATTTAATTATTAATTATTAAAAAAATCTTGAAAATTTTAGATCTTAAAGATGGAAAAAATTTTCAATTTTATTTAGTATGTTAATATTTTAGTGGTTTAATATACTTGAAAAATAATTTCTAGACTTTCCTCTTTTGGTTAATTTGCACATCTCTCTCTCCCTTCTTTAAATATAAGTAACCATTTTTTCTATCTATCACCAATTTTCTTTTTATACTTATACAAAGATTCTTATTTTTCTCTTTTTTTCTTCATAATACTTTGTGTTTCTTTATTAATTTAGATAGTGATCTACTACTTATGTTTTTCTTATTTAATTCTAAGTTATCTGAATGTTTTGTTTCTTGATTAGCTTTAACTTGTGAAATTAAGGAATTACATTAAATTGTAACTCAAGAGTTCGATTATTGTGAAGTAAATTTAATCTATAATTTCATTTTCATATATTAAACTTAAAATTCCTTGTAATGGACCAATTTGCAGTTAATTAAGATGGATTCATCTCAAACTTAAAGTTTTAAGCTTACTCATACCCAAATCAAATTTGACCACTTTAAAATTTCAAATAAAATTTGTACAAATCAAAACTTGGCTTCTTTAGGCATTCTTTAATGAGGTACAATTTGAATGAATTTTTCTAAGGGCATATGTTTAAGCTATACATACTTGATTATCAATTTTCTTTTCATTGTTCATAAGTATCATGTTATCCTTGAAAACAAAATTTTAGTTTCACTTCTTCAAAGGCTATGTTACTCTAATGTAATTCTTAAATCAAGGGAGCTTTCAACCTATGAATTTCATTAAAAAAAATATGTTGCCATTTGCCATTTATTTTAGGTGATATTAGTAATTCAATTTGTCAAATAATCAAGCAATATATGAGAGATCAAGTAAAAAGTGAAGGCAAACTGATCTAAGGAACTAATGAATTTAAATGAGCATCAAAGGTCACGAATTTGATATTCAAAGCAAAATCAAGACAAGAACAAGCCAAATATACAAGATTAAGCATGATCAAGAAATCAATGGTGAATAAATATCAATTTAAACCAAATACGATATAATTTTTCTTTGTAACTCTCCATTTCTTCACTTCCATATATTAGCTTAAATTTGTACAACATTACATATTTAACTCCAAATGCTTCACAGTTTACATTTCAAAAGGAATGTTTTGATCAAGACTTAATGAAAAAATCTCAAGTTACTACCTTTGAGCATTACAAAACTTATGAAAGATTGAAATTTTTATTTTCTTGACGTAACAAGCTAGTTACTTTGCAACATTTGAAAGAGTTCTAAAACTATGGCTTAGATGCATTAGTCGTCATAATGGAGTTCTAGGTCTACCAAATGCCAATCTAATTTTGAATATTTTGTTGAAAAATGCATTAATTGAAAATTTGAGATTGAAATAATTCTTCAAAGCCATGTTAAATTGGTTTCCAAAAAGTATTTATGGATTTTACATTAAATGCATAACTTCTTTAGTCTTAATGGTGTGAGATAGAATTTATTATATAAGTTCCTTATAAATGAAAGTAAGAATATATAATGATTTGTTATAGGATTTAAGGTTTATGTGCTATATTGTTTTGTTGCACATTGCTATATTGAGTTACTAATTGACATTGATTTAAATTCTTAAGTTAAACTCCATTTATACTTGATCTAATTTGCGTTTCATATATATGTACATAAAACTTTATTTTAACTTGAGATCTAAAAGATGATACATGAGCATTATGGATTACATGTTTAAAAGTGGATGAATGATTATGTGTTTCTTTGAATAAAGGCTAATAACTATGTAGTTTTCCCTGTAAAAATTAGTACTACAATTGGATGATGAGCTATGTAATTGTACCCAGTCCCATACTTGTCATTTAAGCTCTCTTTAACTTTCAAACAATTTATTTAAAATTTCAGTACCTTTAATGAACTTGAATTAGGATTCTTTAAGGATATTGATCTCATTTTTAATTACATATTCTTATGCTCACAATTCATTAACTTTATCACGCTCAAAATGCACATATTTTATTACATTAGCACTATGAATTTCCTTATTATCGTCTATGTAACTATGTAAAAGCTTTTGAACTTTTGTAAACTAAGAAGGTAACTTCTTCCTTTTAATGTTTATCACCTTTAAACACTCAACATTTTTATCATATGTTAACTCAAAGTCGTCATCATCAATAGAAGAAAAAGGATCATAACGAAAAGGTACCTTATCATTATTGACTATGAAGCACATATTTTCCACCTCATTTCAGATTCTACATTCCCCAAATCCGTAGCATAATCTCAAATGATTTTACGTTGTTATGATCTTTATTCTTTTAATTACAATTATGTTCTTACTTCTCACTTTTCTTAAGGACTTGATTTTCCTTAGTTTCTTACCCTTATAGCAAATAACATTACATTTTTTACCAATCAAATTTTCATCTTCTTTAAATGCTCTACATGCTTTGCATCTTGATAAGTTATTCTTTTTCATTAAGAACCTTTTTAACTTTTTGTGTTAAATTTTAAGCCATACTTATCATTTTTACTAATAGAATTCTACTCTTCATTAGTGAATTCAAGCATGCAATGCTATTCAATTTTGAAACCACCTCCTGTTCTTGAGTTTCCTTTAGGCGAGTCTCACATATGGAGTGATCCAATTAAATCTTTAAGTGGTAAGCTGTTTAAGTATTTTATTATGCAGTCATCACCCTTTGCTTCCAAGCAATTTTGTTTACTATTTTAATATGCATGTCATAGCGTGATTTTTAAGAGCATTAATGACATTAATGAAACATATGTACATGCTTCAGATAAATTAATTATGTTTCATATGTATAAGCTCATATTGGTATATTGGCGTGCTCACTTTGATGTCTTTTATTTAATTAATCACCTTATATGTGATTTTTAATGAGTGTTGAATCTCATGGATTGTTTATGTAGTGATACTTTACTAAACTCATTTATACCTAAAGCCTAAAATAAGATATGTATTGCTTTACTATTAAAATCAATGAGCCTCTTATTAATAATGTACCACTTTTTCTTCTCCTTGGGAACTTTTCCTCCACCTTATCTTTCTCTATTGTTTACATAAAGACTTAAGGCTTTATGAATTCCCAAAAATCAACCCTTTTATCCTTGAGGAAAAACTTCAAACCAATTTTTTATTATAGTTTTCGTGAAAGAACATAACTTTAATTATATCTTAACTCTCTTATCTAAACTGAAATGCTCCCAAAGAAAAAAAATGTCAAGACTCTAGCACCATTTATTTATCCCCTTTTAACACTTATAAAAGGGTGAATTGGGTGTGTGCAAAACTTTTACTTTTAGACATACTTACAAATTCAAGTGAGTTTAAGTGTGTATAATTAGAAAATTAATAGGCAATTCAATTTCAAAACTATATATACACAATTTGTGAACTTTAAATATAATAATAGAGAAAATGTGGGTTTATATTAGTTTAATCAATCACTGATGTACATCCACTACTTATCCTTCTCTTGGAACTTAACTCGCCAATTCTTTAACTGAACCAAGGAAGGTTCCAATTCGTAAGTTTATGTGGTATCAAAATATATTGGTATTAATTATTTATTTCTTATTATATAAGAAAGCATAATGTGATAATTAAACCAAGTGGGAGATAAAATGATTAAAGATATCAATTGAGTAAAGCTAAAAGCATTAAGAAGCAAATGAAGTTAAAGGGGTGTACCATTCAACTAAAGTGAGTCTTTATTATAATAAAGTGAAGAATAACTTAAGATGATAAAGATCAAGGAAAACTTAGGTATTTATCATGTAATGAATCAATGTAAAACTCCTTCTAACCCTTGTTCATTTAAATGTCCTTAGGGCTAAAATGCATGACTTCCTCATTTTGGGACTTAATACACATTGTTTTTAAATTTTAAAAGGAACTCTTTCTTAAACTTTTATGAAAATTATCTTGAAAATCAAAACCCACATTCTAGGAACTTTTCAATTGTATTTTAGACAAGTTTTAACAAAAGGATAAATTTCATACTTTGTTCAACATGAAAGAATTCAAAAAATCTTTGTAAGTGTAATAAGATGAACAATATAGACATAGGTGATTGTGGTCAGCATTACATACAAAATTAGCTTAAGTAAATATATCTTTGAATGCACAAAATTATAATTTATTTAAGACCAACTCTTCGACAAGTGCATCGGTTGCAACAAGTAATATAATGGAGTATTTTTAAGACTATGAGTATTGATCTCACGAGGAAGTGTATATGTGATTATAAGTATTAGTTCAATCGGATTACAATTATCTAGAGAACACTCAGCTTTATGATTTATAAAAAAATACAACAAAAAACCAGAAAACTTCCAATTAATTGTAAAAGAGTTTAAAGTTGCTTTTTCCTAGATTATCCAGTTAAAGCTTTGGTAATTGATGATTTAATTAATGGATCAGTGATACTTAATCTAGGGTATCTTTTGTAAATCAAGACATCGCTATACTTAAGACACTGACTTTTCTCTATTGGTCTTATCATGAGGTTTCGTTATGCCTCAAATTTAGGTAACAGGCTTAAAGCTTAGGAAGTCTAATCCTAATTTCCTTAATTTTAATACTAGCATCCTCATGATTAATCGAGTTTTTGGTTATTCATTGATTTAAACCACGTTGTTTATTGATTTTTCTAATAACCTAGATAGAGATTGTCTGATCCTAGATTATCTGATGGAAATATCCTAAGTGATCAGTTCAGGACAAGCATTAAGCATTTAATAAACAAATATTAACTCACTAATCATGTAGTAATCATTAATTAACATAATTAACCATCAATAAAAATATTTAACAACATAACTAAACTGAATTTATATAATAAGCACATAAATAATCAAGATTAAAAGATAATTAACTGAAACAATATAAACCTTAATTAATTGATAAATAAAAACATAATGCATAATATTAAAGATTAAAAATCACCAAAGATTGATCTGAGATGATTAACTAACACTAATCCATTTGATTACAGCTTCTAGAATAACCTACAAACTGATTTTACAAATATTGAATCTAAAACAAAATAAAAACCAACCTAAACTACTTTGATCTTACAAAACAAAAAAGAAAATGTTTATAGGTCCTAAGCTACTTGTTTTTAGAGCTCTGAGATGTCCTTTATTTATAGAAGAAGTAGCAGCAGCAACAAGTGGGGAGACAATCAACCATAAATGTTGAAGAATTTGCTATAAATCATGTCTACGCCTTATAGCAATGGGTGCACCAATGCACAACAGTGCCATTGAAGGATGAACAACCCGCCATTGATAATCTATTTTTTACTCCTTTAATGGCGGTCTGTGGATCCACCAATGGTGGGTTGCTAGACTGTCATTGATGGTCCAGACTTGTGTCCTTCTTTGATCTTTTTGCACACTTCTCCAATTCTTCAAATCATAAATAATTTCAAACATAAATTAAATATTCAAGCACATAAATAGGGGTAAATTGACATCAATTAGCAACTAAAAACACTATAAATTTACCCCCTAACAATAGGTCAGTTGTAGAAATAGATAAATTTCTTTTTGTTAAACTTCCTATAGTAAAATTCAAAGATATGATAGCCTATGTTCAAGCAAGATCATAGCTATCTTATAAAAAAACAAATAAAAGCATTCTCATAAGTTTTTTTTTAAACTTCTATTGCATATTAATGTGCAGATTATTCTTAATCCTTCTACTAAAAGAAATCGAGTACATGGGACCAATGTTAATTTGCATAATCAAAAAGATGTTTCTATTGAATAAAATCTAATTAATGATAAATAATTAAAATTTAGCGTGACATATTCAGAAATAATTTTTCAAAGGTTTGCTTTGTAAAATGTTGCATAATGATGAAAATAATCATTTGTAAAATGTTGCATAATGATGAAAATAATCACTTCTTGACGTTTGTTTTATGTTAACTATGATGTAACTAATTAAATTCAGAAGGACACTTTTACTAAGTTTTTTTTTTCACATTTCTCCATTTATATTATTTAACTTAGAAATTTTGTAATTTTTCATTTACTATTATTGGCCAAATATAAGGTAGAATAAAGAAATTATATAGACAAATTTAAATAACTATTTTGTGTTCAATTCCCTTAAGAGACAAAAAGATTATTGTTCAAAAATTAAAAGCAAGGTACATTAGTCATTAAGGATCTTTAGGTTTCACTTTTGGTTTTCTATTATGGATTTTAGTTTTCATTTATGATTTTATTTCTATTTTAAAACAAAAATATTTTTTTGAAGTGAATATCAAATAATTTAAACTTTTATTATTGACAATAATGAAATATTAAATAAAACTATAGATAAATTAATTTTATGAATTAATTAAATAAATAAATTTCTTTTAAACTCTTATGTAATATAGGCTAATAATGAAATCATTATACTTTATTAAAATGAATAATTAAAATTTTAAATATTTATTATTTTTAAATCATATTTATTTATTAGTATATATTTAATTATTTAAAGTGATGTTATTATTTATAATTACATATTTTCTATTTTCAAACTTTTATTTCATAAATAACTATTTTAAGATTTGTACTTTTAATATACTAAAATTTAAAATATATTTATTAAAATTATTAAGCTTGAAAATATTTTTTTCAAGTTTTTAGATTTTAATTAAAATAAACTAAAAAATTAAGCTACATTAGTCATAATCTTATCAGTGATTAAACTTAAATAATTACATAATATTTAGTTAACAATAAAATCATGTTATGATAAAAAAAAAAGAAAACAAAGAACTTATAATAGTTTTATAATTTTCAAAGTTATGAAAAAAAGGAAATCAAAATTAAAGACATAAAATAGAAATACAATCAAACAATTGTTTTTTATTGAATTTAAAAATAAAAATAAAAAATAAAAAAAGAAGTAAAATCAAATAGATCCTAAAAAGGCTTTTATAAAAGTGATGGTGTGGCTAATTAAGGGATGAAAAAGAAAGAAGCAAATAAAAATTTTATTAAGAACAATTGTAAAGATAAAAAGGAATTCTAAATTCATTATGAAAATACCAAAACTTTCCCTATGAATATAAAAAAAGGAATTGAAAAATTATTGTGACAATATATAAACTTACTCTAAGTTTTTTTTTTTTGTTGAAAAATTACTCTGAGAATGTTATCACCACTCCTACTTAAAAGAGTAAGATATTTTAAATTTTCAATATGATGTTCCTCCCTTTCTATGTTGCTAAGAGAAATTAATAAAATGTGAATGTTTAATGTATAAGAATAATTTGAAAAATGGTCTTCAAAACTTAAAAGGTAAATAAAAGTTTGAAATTTTATCTTAGTTTCTCTTCTGCAGTGGCATATAAGTTTGTCAAAAACAATTATTTATCAAAGAATAATGATACTAAAAGAGATGTTGGTTCTTTATTAGTTCTCTATTCTCCCTTCCGTCCTTCACCTTCTTCCTTCTCTAACCTTTAATGGGTGATTTTAGCCTTTTTTCAACCCATATACCTTACTCTCCTGTGAACAAAAAAATTTACTTTGTTGCAACTTCTTTTTTCTGCCTTGTTCTTCTTTTTCTCATTTTCTCACCTTTCCATACATAGTAACAAAATTTCAAATTTTGTGTTTTCAATGTTTCCCTTTAAACTATTTTTGGATGGTGTGGTCTTTGAGTCTCCTTATGCTACTTCCTTACTGGTTCCTTGCTTCTCTATTTCCTTTTGTTCATGCCTTTCAAGATGGATGCTAAATATCTTGACTCCATCATTGATTTTCCTCCTTTTTTGTTACTTCTAAAGGTTATCAAACCATGTTAGACTCATTGCGCCAACAAGGCACATTGTGAAAATTCAGAAACCATCATGCCAACTTCTCAACCACTATTGAGGCGGCTATTCCAACTAGAGTAGCTCAAACCCCTATTATATCATTTTAGAGCAAAAGAGCTTATAGTTTAAGTTATAAGGGAAGCCTCTCATACCACCAAGCGGCAATATTACCCTCCTTCACTTACAAAAGGAAAACATCTTGTTACTCCTCCAATTTAAGTTCTTAAAGATGGTATAAAGAAGTGGTACTCCTTGTTGATTGGTTTATTTTTTAGGCAAAAGACCGGTACCCCTCCAATGCATAAGTGGGTAATCCATCATTAGAAGAAAGCAAGGTTGATAGAAGTTATGGTTAATAAGGATGATAAGTTCTTATTCAAGTTTGATTTACCTACACAAGCTAAGAAAGTTCTAAAATCAGGATTGTCATGTTAATAACATACCTATTTCCTAAAAAAGTTAAAGCCTGGCATTCAGATGAATTAGCTATAATATAAAAAGTACCTATATAGATTAATATTCACAGTATTCCTTTAAAATATTAAACTACTAAATAATTAAGTCACTTGGCCAATTATTTTGAAAAACCTTTATGTTTATATGAGTATACTATTGGAATGAAGAGGAAAAGCTATTCTAGGGCATATGTGCTAGAAAATATTTATCTATCTCTTCCTAAAGGGATTCCATTATTAAGATTAGATGAAAATAAAGAAATTTTTTAGGATTATGTTGCCATTTCTTACTACAAAAAGCCTACATTAACATCTTTATGGAGACTTAATGATAAAGTGTTCCAAACTAGAGGATAAAGGAGTTAAATCAATTAAAGAATGATAAATTGGAGAATCATGCACTAGTTAGTAACAAAGTGAGACCTTGGAAGATAATCTTATATAGAAGAATGAGATATAGAGTAAAGTGTAGGATCAACTAAATAAGGCATAATCAGTAAGTAGTAATAGAGGTGGGCTTTTGGAAGGTGATGTTGGATAGAAGAATGAGGTGCTAAAGAAAGTATAGGAGCATCATCAATTAAATAAGGCACAATCAAGTCCCTTTTCTAGGGAGATACTTGGAAAGATTAATAGTATGGTGGAAGGCAATAACCTCAAACATGTGCTTAATGATAAGTATGGCATAGGTACATATGATGATAAGATGTTACCATCAGCTAGTAACAACCCTCTTCAAGCTCATTTTCATTTTAAGGATTCCTATATACAAATTAAGGATTAACACCTAATTGAGGATCCCAGAGATGATTAATTGAAAGAGTTTAAGATGGATTCTAGAAGAAAATCCAAAATAAAGAAGAAAGTTATTTCTTGTCCCAATTAATTTCATGTTAATTTTATCTTAGAATATGAGAGGAATAAACAATCCCTCAAAGTAGTTTTGTAGCATCCCACTCTCATAGGACACCTACCCGACATTCTGATGAATATTCGATTAAATACCCTACAAGGGTGGCACGCTAGAGAAATTACAGTAAGAATCATGCAACATAATCAAAAGGAATATAGACACTAAAACTCATATTTCATTAAAACAAATTCCACGTATACATCATCATAAACTGTACATATGCAGCAAAAAATAACAAAAGCATGCTATCTAGACTCTTCAAGACTTCAGCTGACTAACCTCTAAGCCATGATAAGTCTATAAATACGCAACTCTCACTCTCTCTACATTGTCTTAATCTAGGAGTCGAGCTCTCTCCAACCTGAAATAATGAGTGGAGTGAGTTTTTGGGGAAAAACTTAGTGAATGGTCATCGTCGATGTGCTCACTTTATCCACACACAAACATATAACATAAAACAAATCACAGAATCATCACAATTAGAATCACTTTTTTCATGTATTTGCATATCAAAGTATGATTATACAATTGCATTCTATCATGTGAGACGACAATTACAAATGCACATGGGACTCAATTTCCTTTTTCTTTTGTTGTGACTTTATACCATTTATTGTCCCATATCAGTAATAGATACTGGACTCATTCTTCGGGTATTAACCATGATCTATAGTGAAAAGCAGGTCCCCACACATATTTGAACATGAGGCTCGTTCCAACCACGGGCATAAGCTCCACACCAAACTGCGGCTAGCCTGGTCACCTCAATTATAACGCCATTAATGTGATCATGCATTTCATGAATACAAAGCAACACATTATAGATCATACAATCAATTAATCAAGCACAATACACATACAATTTGCATTTTTATAATCATTAGACCTAAGTCCGTCATCCAACCCATGGTTAGGAATCACATAGTATCAGACAGTTTCGATCAAATCATAATGGAAGCACATGTAAAACACATATACAGAATACAATTATCTAATTAGGGTCCGACATTTAACATAATTAAGTACATAAATCTTAGAATTCACGTACAAGTCAACACTCCCAATGTATTCCCGATATAAAACATCCTCAGACACTCGGTGTTCGGAATAGCAATAGACACACCACCTTATACCTTCACATTATATATATATAATCATATTAGTTTTCACAATTTAAAAAAATAAGTATAAATAACTTAATTAACCACAGCATATAGAGTGATTGTGTACTCTAGTCCAACTCATAGAGATCTTAAGATATTCAATGTCTGACTATTCGGGAGATGTCTGGATTTCGCTCAATGTGCCCTCCTCTAATTGCATTACATACACACATATTATTATTTGTTCAATTACATAATGATCAATTATACATGTATGAATATGTGATGAATAATGCATGCTCGATTCATATTCAACCACTTCTAATTCACCTTATTCATACACATTAATTCCAACCATCCAATCTGTAATATATATCATCATTTCAGAACTTGTCGAATCATCTAACACTCTATCCTACATCCATTGAAAGTCCCATTTCCGAAATTCACCACGATCGCATGTAAGAAAAATATGCATAACTTTCAATAAACTAATCCAAATGATATACTGCTTTCACCATAGTCAATTTAAGATTCATATCTACATCTTTCATGCTTTAAGCTCTTTCTTATTGAGCATCTAAATACCTCAAAATTAGGACATAAATTTCTATTCCAAATTTTGGGTTTCATTGAAAGTAGTTTCAGTATACTGACCATAACTTAAGTTGTACTCAGTCAATCATCGTGATTCTTTCATCCATTGTAAGGTAAGATATAGAACTACAAATTTTATGTTTAAGGCTTATTCAAAATCAGGCTTTAACCTTCTTAAAATCAAGCCTGAATACACAAGTTCTAGAACTAAGGTTTCTATTTGGAAGTTTAAGAAAAATAGCCATAAATTGAGTTTCACTCATCCAATGAATGTGATTCTTTAACCAATGTGTCACTACGACATTAGTCTACAATTCTATTTTTTTAACCTACTCCAAATTCGGGCTCTAAGTACCTCAAAAACTAAGACACATTTGGAGTTTTCCAGAACATGACATGTCACAATCAGTTTCATGAGAATGATAATAACTTTAGTTGTATTAATCCTTTTTACATGATTCTTTCACCAATATCTCACTAACATCTACTTATATAACTTTTATTCTTAAGGCTCTTTCAAATTAGAATCCTAAGTTCATGCAAAATGGGTCGAAAAGTTATATATCAAATTAACCTCGGTTTTCATGTATATTGTTCTAATCTCATGCCTATTTCAACTCTACACACTTATATACATCTCATGCTTTCATGCTTTTCTCTCCTCTTCGGAACTCTCGAAGGTGCTTGATTAAATTGGGATATAGGAGACTCTTTGTTAGCTCCTATAGACTCTTGGTCAGCTGACTCAGTGACCCTGTCTGCGACGATAGATGACCTGTAAGAGACAACACAACATAGGTCACTATACGTTTTTCACACGTTATTTCACACCTAAATGCTTTTATGTTGTCCTAGGGATGCCAAACCATGCCCTAATACCAAAAATATAGCATCCCACTCTCATAGGACACCTACCCAATATTCTGATTAATATCTGAGTAAATATCCTACAGGGGTGGCACACTAGAGCAATTACAATAGGCATCATGCAACATAATCAAAAGGGACATAGACACCAAAACTCATATTTCATTAAAACAAATTCCATTTATACATCATCATAAACTATACGTAAGCAGCAAACATAACAAAAATATGCTATCTAGAATCTTCGAGACTTCAATTGACCAACCTCTGAGCCATGATAAGTCTGTAAGTACGCAGCTCTCACTCTCTCTACACTGTCTTAATCTAGGAGTCGAACTCTCTCCAATCTGAAATGTTGAGTGGGGTGAGTTTTTGGAGAAAAACTTAGTGAGTGGCCATCATCGATGTGCTCACTCTATCCACACATATGCATATAACACAAAACAAATCACAGAATCATGATAATTAGAATCACATTTTCCATGTGTTTAGCATATCAAAGTATGATTATACAATGACGTTCTATCATGAGAGAAGATAATTACAAATGCACATCTGACTCAATTTTCTTTTTCTTTTGTTGTGACTTTATGCCATTTAGTGTCTCATATTAGTAATTGATACTGGACTCATTCTTTGGGTATTAACCTCGATCCGTAGTGAAAATGAGTCCCCACATATATCTGAGCTTGAGG
The DNA here is from genome assembly GCA_028565735.1 of Pinacopodium congolense. Lineage (NCBI taxonomy): Eukaryota > Viridiplantae > Streptophyta > Magnoliopsida > Malpighiales > Erythroxylaceae > Pinacopodium > Pinacopodium congolense. The sequence continues at coordinate 738 of JAOXYD010035906.1, read as the reverse complement.
CTCGTTCCAACCATAAGCATAAGTCCCACACCAAACTGCGGCTAACCTAGTCACCTTAGTCACAACGCTAGTAATGTGATCATGAATTTCATGAATGCAAAGCAACACATTAGAGATCATACAATCAATCAATCAAGTAGAATACACATACAATTCGCATTTTCATAATCATCGAACCTAAGTCCAGCATCCAACCCATGGTTGGAAATCACATAGTATCAGACAGTTTCGATCAAATCAAAATGGGAGCACATGTAAAACACATATACAGAATACAATTATCGGATTAGAGCCCGAAATTTAACATAATTAAGCACATCAGTCTCAGAGTTTACATACAAGTCAGCACTCCCAATGTATTCTTGATATCAAACATCCTCAGAGACTCAGTGTCCGGAATAGTAGTATACACACCACCTTATACCTCCACATTATATATATATATATATATATATAATCAGATCAGTTTTCACATTTTCAAAAAATATAAGCAGAAATAACTTAATTAACCACAGCATATAGAGTGATTGTGCACCCTAGTCCAACTCATAAAGATCTCCAGATATTCAATGTCTGACTATTCGGGAGACGTCTGGATTCTGCTCAATGTTCCCTCCTTTAATTGCATTACATACACACATATTATTATTTGTTAAATTGCATAATGACCAATTATGCATGTATGAATATGTAATGAATAATGCATGCTTGATTCATATTCAATCGCTTCTAATTCAC
>JAOXYD010035858.1:0-13933 GCA_028565735.1 Pinacopodium congolense | reverse complement strand
TTAATTACTGGAATCATTAATAAATAATCATACTTAGGAAATATTACAACATATTGAGGTTCGGGGTCTTACAGCATATGATATTTTGTACACATTAGAGATTACTCATGAAGGTATAAATCAAGTAAAGGAGACTAAAATAAGCATACTTACTCATCAATTTAAGCTTTTTAAAATTACGCAAGATGAAAATATATCTACTATGCATGCTCGTTTTAACAATATTATTAGTTCTTTAAAAGTTTAGGTAAAACCTATTCAATTGTTGAGTTTGCTAGGAAAATCCCAAGGTCCCTACCAAAGTCATGGGAACCTAAAGTAATAGTAATTAAAGAAGTAAAAGATTTCAACATCTTATTCCTCGATAAGCTTATTTGATCATTTCTCACAAATGAAATGGTATTAAAAGATACACAAGAAGAGGTTCCACCCAAAAAGAAAAAACATAACATTTAAGGCTACAAGAAAGGAAGATAACAAGAATGAAAATTTGACTTATAAAAGTAGTGATGAAGAATCTGTCACACTTATTACAAGAGGCTTAAGAAAGCTTATATGAAGAAAGGCTCCAATCCATAAGGAAGAAGGTAAGTATCCATCTAATAATAAATTTTTTAACGTTACTTGTTTTGAATGGGGTGAAAAAGGTCATGTGAAGATGCATTGCCCACATTTCCAAGAAGATGAAAAGAAAGAAAAGAAGTATTTCAAGAAGAATGCTCTAAAAGCAACATGGAGTGAATCAAGTGAATTTGAAAAGTAAGAAGTCACAAACATATGCTTCATGACTTACAACGAGGTAAGCGATCCTCACTCAAATGATAAATGTGAAGTTAAATATATACATGAAGAACTCCTAGAATTCATAGAAGAGTTAGCTAAGAAAAAGAAGAAATTACATGATAAAAATGAGGAATCCATGAAAATGATTGATGAATATAAATTGGAAAATGAAGGACTTAGAAAATATTTAGATTCAATTAATAAAGATAATGATGAACTAGTAAATGAGAATATTGCCTTAAAGAAAGAAGTAGAATCCTTTAACGAATTGCTTGCAAAATTTATTAAGGGAAAATAAAAATTAAAAGCCATACTAAGTGTTCAAAAATTGGGTATTAATAAGCATGTTTTAGGATATAGTAATAGAGAATCCATTAGCAAGACTGTTTTCATAAAGGGAACATTTTAAAGATGAAAGTCCTAAGATCATTCAAAATTCATCTTCAAGTAAACATCAATCTAAGTATCATGTATTCATGTACATCCAAAAAGTTGTTATTTGCACCATCAGAGATTCTATTATGGTTACAGGCCTGGAAATGCATATAGAAAATTTTCACCATTATTTTTCTCATATTGTGAACGATATGACCATGTTAAATATTTTTGTTGCAATCGATTAAGAAATGTGAATGCATTATCAAACGGTTGTGAAAGGTACAAAACTAACACTCAATGACCCAAAATGATATAGATACCAAAAGTTCGTTAAATCTTTACGTTTTATAGGTACCTTCGAAAAGAAAAGGAATAACTCACCAAGTGAAAAATCAAATCAAGATGAATGAAAAAAAAAAACAAATTGGAAGGAAATGAGATATATTTGTGTTAATTACTATAAATAATTGTTACTTAATTATTAGCTATTGAAAATAAAGATTTGGATGAATGAAAATTTTGTTAACTGAGATTTTTTTTATGAACTACTCTATTTGCGAATTATGTTTTATTTCTTGTGGCTTAAAAGTTCTACATATGTGCCTTCTAGCTCATTCGATTGACGGATTATAGTAGTTTAACTAACCTATTATCGGTCAATCGATAGTTAAGTTCAATCGACCAATGCTTAAGTTTGTCCCATTTTAATTCTCGCTTGACCAATAATAGGTTGATCTATCGATGTTTAAATTTATCGCATTTTAAGTCTCGCTCCTCTTTAAAACTTCTATAGCCACTGTTCTTGAAGCCTCTTCCTCCATCATAGTTGAGTGTTAAGCTTCCTCGACTGCAATTTGTGCCTAGCTGAAGGCTTGTCCATCTCTATCTAGTCTTTTTTATTTGAAAAAACTCTTTTCTTCTTGTGAATTTCTCTTCACCATTGTGCCTACTCTCGCTGCCCTTTCTATCTCCAGCAAAACTTTCAAGCCCCCAGATGCTGTCTTTTTTACTTTTGGTAACATCCCAAGAAATTTCCTTATATCAATTTACTCTATTTACATCAAATTTTATATTTTGCATTTTAGAGTTTACAGAATGGGGGGTTTTAGCATTAAATTGAGAAACTATCCTGAATTGATTATGTTTATGAAATTAAAAGCATAATTAAGGTTCTAAGACATTCAATTACATTTTTCTAGATTTAATTTCAATTTTCCATTTTTTAGATTTGAACTTAAGGTTTAACTAAATTTTTGGTTACATTATTTTATTTTTCTTAAATTTTATCTATTAAAAATTCAATTAAATGCTTAATTAAGTTTATGTTCAATCAATTTAATGAAGTTGTTCTCATTTCTATTTTTCAAAATTTTAGATTCAGTTATTTGAAAATCTTTGATTTTTTTAAAACTCAATTAGATAGTAAATTATGGTGTTTGTTCAGTCAATTTCATCTAATTATGTAAAATCTGATTCTTCCAAATTTTCATAATAAGTCCTTTAACTTTTGATTTTCTGGTCAGTTAAACCTATTTCTATAAAATTAAAATTTCATAAATTCAATTAGCTTTTTAAAAGTGATCTTGAGCATTGTAATTCTTTGGTTGAATATTACAATCATCTTAACAGTGGTGTTGGAACTTGATGTAAGGATAAGTGGACCACTCCGAACTAATATAAGTATGGTGTATCTCTTCTTCCCTTACTCTTTCATTTTACGCACTTGTCTTATTGTGTTGATTAACTATTTTGGTGAATTACTTATAAGCTTTCACATCTTTATTCATCTTGATTTATTTATTTAGAGAAACCATTTTAAAATCCTAATTCACCCCCCTTTAAGTGCCATACCAACCTAACATCTTCCTTTTTGCAACTCATATGCCTTAATCATATATAACCGAACAAGAAGTTTGCACTAGAGAGAGTTACAAGTTTAGTTAATTACTGGTATTGCTTCCTTTAATCTACTGACAAAATACTGCATTTACTATTCATTAAGAGGCTATCTAGTCTATGTAATAAACTATCAAACTCTTATGGATATGTTCACACGTCACCCAATTGTTTTAATTTAGCATGATCATTGAACAAGTTTTGGTACCGAGATGATATCCTACTATCATCATTTTTTCTTCTTCTTTAGTTTACTGAAACTTATAAAATTGCTCAACTTTACAAATGTAACTCATGGGATCTTCAGTATCATTATATCATGGAAGTCTAACTTATTTATTTTGAGAGTCATTGCTCCTCCACTTCCATTAATTTCCTTCCCTTTATTTTAAATTAATGATAAGATGACATTATGTCCTTTGCCTGAACTTATAAAATACTTCTCTTAAATTAGGTTAAAGAGAACAATGTTCATGACTTCACTAAATTTTATAAGTTGATCTTGTATAAACCTTATATCTTATTGCAATAATTATTACCTAGAATTTAGTGATCCAATTTCACTCTCAAGATAGTTAGGATGATCATCAAACATTGTTAGATCTCATACCAAGTTATTAAACTCCTTTGTATCAAAACAAGTGGTAGGTTTATTAACTAAGAAAGCATAAGGATCAAGCTTTATATATCCTCCTATTATGATAAATAAAATATCTAAGAAACTTGGAGGAATCCAATTCTCCTTATTAAAGCTATTCGAGGTGATATAAGCCTCATTAATTCAACAATAATTGAGATAGAAAACTCTTTAATTATTTCATCTTGACATACTTAGTCTTAAGTAACCAATTAGCTTACAAACGTACATAGCATGTATTGACTTGAAAAAGGAAAAGATATCAATAAATGAGATGTTAATTTATAGGAGTTACTATTAAAATGGAAAGCAAATTAGAAAATTGAATAGATTATCGCATGATAATAGGAATACTATTTGACATGAAAGTCTCCTCTCTTATAATTATTTTAGTAGAAATTATGGGATATCCTCCAATTCTTCCTTCCCATATCCTTCCATTCAATAATTATCTCTAACATTTCAACTGTCTAGATCATTTGATTTTAAAGATGTAAAATTTGATAAATTGAACCAATCGTTATTTATTTTTATTGAGTTTTGCATTTGATTATTCATCAAGGACAAAAAGACAACTCATTTTATTTTTTCTTGGTAAATCTTATTCTTCCATTCATAAAAATCCCGAAGGTCCTGGTATAAAAAAATGTTTGTTTTAAATAATGATGGAAACTTGATGTATAGCACATGAAGAGAAGATAGTTAGTGTTTAGAAATGGGAATTTTCTTCTAACCCAATGTGGATATGACTTTGTTTTATCTAGCCTAGTTTAATAGATGCCCCAAGTATTTGGCCATAAGTAGTGCATGTTTTGTGTAAAGATGAAAACTTGATAAAGAAGGGGTGGAGTGAAGCAAGTTATAAAAGGGAGTTTAAAAAATAGGAATTCAATTATGCCCTAATATATATATGGGTTTGTTTTATCTAGCCTAGTTTAGCATTTTTTTTCCTAATGTTTTCAAAACTAGGCTAAACATCAAACCAGTAAGAGGAGTGGCTTAAGGATTAAAAATTCAACCAGTGTTAAACTATTATAAAATTGATATAGGATTGATATAAAGTGATAAGAAATAGAAATTATAAGACTAGGTAAAAAGTATAATATAGAAATTAAATTCATATTGAAATAGAAATATCTTGGATCAAGTGAGGTTCTAACATATAGTTTTGATGATAACAAAACATGCTATTAAAAACAACAATATTTATTAATATGTAATCAATTAATAATAAATCTAATAAAAATTGAATCTAAAAATTATAAAACAATATTAATAATAATTATTACTTAAAATAAAATTTAATCAATAAATTACCTATTCTTCATACTTAGATTGTAAGTAGTGTAAACAATGTCATCAAATATTTGATGCGATTTTGTTTTTTCATATGAATATATTAAAAAAAATACTCTAATTACATTCATAAATGACAAAAAAGTTATTTGACTGAGTAGTCTAATAGTACGTTTTCATAATGTTAGAATCCTTCTACAAAAAAAATCTTTACTACTCATTTGTATTTTTAATAAAGAGTTATAACAAAAATATTAAAATATATTATTATTAAGTAAAGAATGAAACTAAAATTATAAAAACTTACTATAACACATTTTTAATCATAAATTCTCTCTTTGTAGTCTATCTAACAAAACTCATTAGACTTTCATGACACAATCTAATTTCATTTGTCATATTTAGGGCCTATTTGATATGATTTATTTTCCTGGTTTCTTGCTTTTTCTTTTTAAACACAGAAATCAATGATATAAACATATTTATTTCATTTTTATTTATAAAAACTATTTATAAAACACAAAAACATAAATAAGAAACCATAAATAGGAAAATATGGTTTTTTTTAAGCACATTTTATTATCTGTTCTTTTGTTTTAGGTATCGTCCTCTATAACCACCACTGTTATTATATGTTGAACCATCAACACTTGACTAGTCACCTCCTCTTCCTCCTCTCATTGAACAACTATTATCACTGTATCCACCTTCGATATCTTTTCCTCTCCCACGGTAAAATCCTCTATGGCCATAAGAAGCACTGGCACGAGATCTAGAAATAAAGATGACATCGTAGGCTTTTGTGCAGCCATCCTCTCCCAAATCAATATAAAACTCCATCTACTACCTTCAAAGATATTGAATTGAGATCTAATGGAAGAACAAGTCCTCACTACTATTGTTAGGAGATATGAAACCAAAATCTTTCTGTGCACTAAATCATTGTTAAGTATTAATGATAAGGACTTTTCTAGTGGCTTAAAAATTAATGAATAATTTTTTAATTATATTAAATATTCATACTTGTTATTTTTAATAATAATGAGAATTACTTAATTTAAGAATAAAAGTTGATATATTGAAATAAAATAAATTAAAAAGTTAATATTAACACCAATAGTATAATAAGATAAAAAAGATGATAAAATCAAATAAGTTTTTTAGTTTTTTATTATAAATCTCAATCAAACATTTTTTTTATTCTTAACAGAAAAATTCAAAAACAAAAAATAGAAATAAAAAACCACCAAAAAGAATGAGTGATACCAAGCAACCTTTTAAGTATTTACCAATAGAAAACACACTTTTATCTTCACATAGAAAAGACCATGCATAATTTCATCTGCACATGCATCTTTACTATATAAGTAATAAGGATTCCAAGTGAATCTTTTGAGTAAGATGCTTATCCGATCACGGATCAAGAACATCTGTATAATTCTTGTACAATTTCACCTTTCCTTTTGAAAGATTTGTAATTATCCTGTAAGCTCTATACATGCCATTATATGTATAATCTAAAGATAACTTCTCGTCTTATTCAACAATCCTTAACAACCTTATGAGTGGAATTACAATCTTCACAATAACTAAGAAACCATCCTAAAATTTATTATCTAGAATAATAACAGAAACCTCTTTTCCTTTATCACCTTTTAAAACTTATGACTTGAAAAGTGTTTACTTATAACTAAATCTTGCAACGTTTACTTATAATCATAAACATTGTTTAGAATTATAAATGTATTTGCAAATCTAGTACCAGTAGGACACACAATCTTAACCCAATCTCCTTAGCTTCTTAACCAAGACAAAAGATCCAATGATTGTACTAAAAAATTATGATCTTAGATGCACTTGAAGTGGGGTTAGAAATATGATCCATGGATCTTTTAAATTTTTAAATAAGATTAATGCAATGAGTAGCATATGAAGATTAATAAATATGCTCATACTTAGATTATAACAAATACCTAACTGATATATATATAGCTAAATTATTTGTAAAGAAATGGACTACATTGTTTGATCTAATCCACTTGTCAATTTCAAAGAATAATTCATATAAAATATGATCTCTTTTTACTACGTCAAAACTATCAACTGACTTGATAACAATTATTTCAATATGATAACAAACTAAGAAATTAAGCAAGGTTCTTTTTCTTTAATTAGTACATTCATATATTATAATAGTGCATCATGTTATCTCCCACCTAGATTTAAATAAATCTACAATTAACTAACATTTTTTAATTATTAAAATAAAGACACATAGATCTCATAATAGGAAGGTGCCCTTAATGCACGACTTATTATTATTGTAGTATCTATTGCTTCTTGAAAATATTGTGAATTTAAAGCATTTAAAGGAATATAAAAATTATAAATTATCTAACCTATTCTCTTTTACAACTAAAATAGCATCCTTATTTTGTAACAAAAAATTTTGAAACTCAATTGAGAATCAAAAGTAGTTTTTAGAGGAAAATAAGAATCTATGTCAATAATAATGACTTTTTTCATTTATATAATACTTGTCGTACTTCATCATTTCTAAAAGAAACATTACGAGTTTTTTTTTCTTTTTTACTTATTCTTTCAAATAATTTTCTAATCATCTCACGTACATTAAATGATACATTTTAAAAGAAGCAATTTTACTCTTTAGTAAGATGTTATTTCATTTTATACATTCCTCCACCATTAATCATTCTATGTTTTAAAACCTATAATTGTACTGAGAATTTTCATTCAATTTTTTAGAATAAGAAAAATAATTCCATCTTAAATCAACCTTACCATGAACAGAAGATATTATTTTTTCCAAATCTTTTTTAATGATTAAGTATTGTCTATCATGATGTCAACTTGAGAAATTTTTTAAAATATTAATAAAATTTATAATAATATATTTAAAAGATTATTGTTATTTGAAACACTACATTTTAAATTTAGATATAGAAATATTATATTTTAAATAGTAATAATGTTCCACTGTATTTTAAATCTAGAATAAAACAACATATTAAAATCTTCCTTTTAAATTTAGAGTAACAATGAAATACTAAAATTTGAATTTAGAGTAAATAATGTAATATAGAGCAATAGTGAAACACCATGAGCACATTTAATACAGAGAAATATTGAAACACTTTGAACATATTTAATATGGAGCAATAGTGGAACACTATCTTTTCAATACTATAGTATAGAATAAAAAGACATTCCATTAATAATTAAACAAATAAAAATGACGAAATTGGAAGATTTGCAAATTTGGAGCAAAATAAATACAAAATTATAGACTTGCAAGACTCATAAAAATCTAGCAAAGTGGAGTTTAATCAACAATTAAATAAATATAAAATGATGGACATGCTTATCTAAAGCAAAGCAAAATTGAAAATGGTTAGTGAAGTAAAATAGTGACATGAAGAAGAAAAATCAAGAGCTGCAGACATAATGGGAGACGCATAAATGGGCAGCGATGAAAGAGATAGATGGAGAAAGAGAGAATATGGGAAAATCAAAAACTAATGGTGGAAAGTAAGATATATATATACATATATATATATATAGAGAGAGAGAGAGAGAGAGAGAATACATATTAGGAGAAGAAGATGGATTATTAAAACAAACAAACTTTTTTACCAATCAAACCAATTAGTTAGTAACTAGTTAAACTAACTGATTTTTATTTATCTAGTTGGTTTTTAAGTTCACTAATTTTTATATTAAATTAAACTGATCAATTGACTAACTCTAGTTAAGCTCAGTTGAATTAGCTAGTTTAATTTGGTTTATAAACATTGATTTTTTATAGTGTATTTTTATTTATTTTTATGAAATGACTCGTTTCTTTTTTACGTCCTTTCGTATTTTGGTTTCTTGGGTTTAGTAAGCATGTCTAAGAATATTATTTCTTAAAGAATAATACTTAAAATAGTTATAATCCTTTTTAAAATTTTTCATTTCAATGCTCAAACTTTTAAAATTTTCATTGATCAAAATTTTTAAAACTATAATAACTTAAGCCAAAATGTTTTTAAATATTTTTCGCTTATATTACTAATGGAATAGGTGAAACTTATTGTCTGAAACTACTATGTGCCTCTTCCTCTTCTTCTTCATTGGATAATACTCTATCTTTAATTAAACATTCCTGTCCACTAACACAATAGAAAGTTTTGACATTTATCTTCATCCTATTCCACACTCGCATCAATCAAAGTTACACTTATTCAATATTTTTTAAGAACCTTTAGCTGCCACTACCACCTCTTCTTATTCTTATGAAGGTAATATTTTGTAAGTTGCATCAGTAAACGTTGTAATAATCATTATGATAAGACTTATTATGAGTAAATATCCCACCAAACTTCCTTCCATCATTTATACTATCCTCCAACTAGGTACATCATGAATCTAGTGGAACTAGGCATATATAATCAAGGTAAAAAGATGATGTATCAATGTTGGATCAAAGTTTAAGATACTTACGTGACCAATCCACTAAAGATTAGCCACATTATAGGTTTATGAGAAGCGAATCTAGGATTCAATCCTTGATTACTTTTTTTTTTACTTAAAGAGTTTAAGTATTTGATATCAGGTAATTAAAATCAAGGCAAGGTTTTTTGACAAGCTATAGAGGAATGTATGTGAAGGTCATTGTACTTAGTCTTTTATAAATTTAATGAGAGAGAAATGATTAGACAATGAGAGTAAAGAAGTGAAGAGATGAGAGGATTAGATGCAAGGGACCGACTACATGGTCGGCTTCTCATAGTCGGTCATAGCTAGTCCCAATATAATAACATATATATTATTATTTAAAAAAAAAATTATTATTATTATTATATGTCCTGCAAGCCATGGATGTCCATGGTTTGTAGGCCATGTAGTTTATTCCTAACTGCAATCGCTTATGGAACCAAGTAAAGAGAGAGAAAGCAAAAGGGCCCTTTGACAAATGAAGGTGAATAGATAATGAACATAAATTAAGAACAAAGAACAAATATAAAGGTCCCTAAAAAAGAATCATCTACAAAATAAAGGGAAGAATAAGTGAAAGTAAATAATAAAAGATGTTTAATTAAGGAGAGAATATCACATAATGAAGAAGAAAAACAACCATATATGAGCTTCACATGGCAAGTCTCATGTTCTTTATCAAATATGTCAACAAAAAACTAATGGAGATAACAAGTTGAACTGAGTTATATATTGAAAAGATTTAACACTTAACAAGTAGAACTAAGTTGCTATATTTTGAAAAAAATTATCACTTAATTAAAAATTTTAAAATTTCGGATAGTGAAATGAAAAATTCAAAAAATTTTGATACTTTTTTATGAATTTTCCTATTCTTTAGTTCATGATATCTTATACCAATATAATAAACTTTGTTAAAGGATTGATGAAATTTAACCATTAATTATATTTTCAGTAGATTTTAGATGTTTATTGATCTCATAATTCTTGGAGGAGATTATGTTGAGCAAGTGGTGCCAAAGTCATAACTTAGTTAGGATTGCTTTTTCCTTAATTTTGTTAGCCCTTATGTGCCACTTAAGAGGGAGGTAAATTAGGTTATTCTAAAATTTTTCTAATTCTTTGTACCTAATTAAAATTTCTCTCTTAATATAATGAGAAATATAAAATAAAATAAAAATATAATATAATAATATTGCTTAAACTAAAATAAACTTGAAAAGTAAGGAGGAAAGGAAAGAGAGGCTCAAACTGACTTATAATGGTTTGGTGCACAATCCACATCTATGTCTAATTTTCAACACCTTTATTGAAACTTTCACTATCACAATATTCTTCAATAAGTGAAGATCAATCCTTATACAATTACTCTCTTTTTTTTTATAGGACAATAGTAACTATTTTATAACCACACTCTTTTTTGACAGTCAAGAGTAACCTTTTACAACCACACTCTTTTTCATAGGATAAGAGTAATTTTTTGCAATTTTAATTTAACTATTATACTACCCCCAAAAATAAACCTTAAAAACTCTTACTTGACCAATCCAAAGTTTTTAACGGGAATCACTATCAAATTTAATGATGAGTTCACCAAAAAAAATGTTTATAACACATACCAAAACTAACCAAAAAAATTCATTCAAATGCTTTTTGATTCACTTATACTCAAACCCGTGCATAACTAACCTCTAAACACAACTATTCGTATCACAAAAATGATAAACTACCCCTTTTATTTTAAATATGCATTAAAAAGTAATTAATACACATTATACTATTGAAAATAACCTTTAGAACTAGATTTCATACACCCTCGGTCGACCAATCAGACACACTAGTTGACCAATCACAGGTCGATCACCATTAGTCCACCAATCTTTTCCTGGACTAGTTTTTAACACTTTTTAAAAAACTTTAGCAATCTAAATTAACCAAAAAAGTTCTTAATAGATTCACTTCTTTTTCATAAAATTAAACAATTTAAATTAGTTCCTAAAAAAGATTTGGTGTATCAAGAGCATCATTTAAAAATTTTTCCACATGATTTCTTTTGATTATGCAACCTATATGCATAAATACTAAAGAAGAATGCATTATACATGCTTTAAGCTAATTAAAGACTTTAAGATGACCAAGATAAGATGTACAATAAAATTACAAGATATAACCTATTTAAATTCCTATTTTATTCTTAAGCCTTCTTTTTTGCTTTTATTCTTAATGAATTTCATTTAAGATTCAACAGCTTCAAAATATATCTCTTAACATCCTTTTCTCAAGCCCATCTTTTCAAAATATCAAAACACAACAAAATCATTAGTACCAAGTTTATTTTTTCGTCATCAAAACTTAGGTGAAATCTCTCTTAGTTCAACAAATTTGTTGGCTTACTTTTATTATTTCATATTTGATTTAGCAATATGCATGTAGTAAGTGCCAACTTCTTAAGAGAAAGTGGTTAATCATGTATTGGCCACGCTTATAGTTTCTTTTATGACAAAACTTTTTAATTTTCAATTTTTATAAATGAGAGGAATGGGATGAAAATAACCTAAGTAAATTATGCTCTTCGTTGTGATTATCAAATAATTTAGATTTTTAATATAAGTTTGGAAACTTATTAAATTAATCTTCTAGATTTACGAGTGATATGTAATTTTGTGGATCTTATTCTAACGAGCCTCTAAAACTAACAATGGTAACAAAGTTATAGCGATATTTAAAATGACTGTGAGTATAAAGTAAATGTTATAGTGAAACACTGAAGGATAATCAGTTCATGTAAAGATTTTTGCTATGGAAGCTTTAAATTTCTACATGAACGCACTAAAATTTTTAGGTTAAAATTATAGCGATATGCTAAAAAGATGTAAACAAATTTCAAAGTGTTTGAACTATGGAAGGTTTTTATGAAAAGTGATAAGCAATCAAATCATTTATGTGCAAGCCTTGTTATAGTTCAATTGAAGAATTATAGTAACAAAGAAAATAAGGAGGCATAAAGTACTCACCTATCTTTAGTATGTAATGAGTGACAAAATCTTTACGAGGATTATAGCTTACCAAATGACAAAAAAATCTTGGTATAAGCTACAAGCTAAGTTCCATGATGATGATAATATAAGGAAAATATAATTCTTGCTCATAAAAAGGTAATATAAAGGACAAAGAATGAGAAAACTATAAAATATCAAAGAGTTTCAAAAGTAAGATCTCTAAAGTTGTAGGCCAAATGAGACTGCTAAGAAAAGATGACTTCTCTTAAAAATTCAAAAGACTTTCTATAGAAAAGTCTTCAATAACTTATTAATTATTTGAAATTTGTAAGATCCATAGGTAGGTCTTCAAACATAAAATTACCACACAAAGGAGCTTTTATTGTTAATGTAAAAGGCAAAGGTCATTTTAAGGATCAATATAAAAAGAGGCTTAATGGAAGTAGAAGCAAAGGAAGAGATTAGAAAAGATAGCAGTGCAACAAAGGAGAAAAATTCTTGGAAAAGGAAGAAAAGAAGCTTTTTCACATACCCTTAGAATAATAATCATTTTTTATAATAAATAATAAATTTAATTAAATAAGAAATAAAGAGGTAAGTAAAAAAGGTAGTGCATCTCACTACATTTCATGCTACTTCTCTCAACTTATAAGTTGACCTTATTATAAAAAAACAAAAGGTTTGGTTATAAATAACATCCATTATGTGTAAACCTATCAAATTTCACAAAAGATTTTAGTTATGCTAATAGTATTTAAGAAATAAAAGATGGAGATTCATTTTTGGATTTTAATGGAGGTCTTTAGACTATATCCTCAAAACCTCTTCTTCTCTTCTTCTCCTTCTCAATCCTTTCCTACTTAAGCCTTTATAGTTATCTCTTTTCCTTCTGATGAAGTTCATCAAGTCTTCTATTTCTTCAAAAAATAATGTATCGAATGGGATTTCAATGGAAAGGGAGTCTGACGGTGTTTTTGAATATGATTTTGAGCTTCTTGAATAATTTCTATTTGTAGCTCTTTCCTCTACAATTCTATGAAAAATAAAGTTTCTAATGCTTCTCAATGTTAAGTCTACATCAAATGGTGTTAGGGGTTAGATTGTCTTATTCTTTCTAGGTGCCTCCTTCCTACTAGTTTTGGTCTTTTATCAATCTATCTTCTCCAATTTCACCTAGTCATAAGGGCTAATCTTTCTCATGTTCTTTTTTATTGTTTTTTATTCTTGTTTATTTCCTTTTTTATGGCACCTCTTCTTTGTCTATCATTGGTCTAACTTTCATCCTGGATCTATATAACTTTATTCCTTGATGTGTCGTGAAACCACACTAGCTTTACGCTCAAATACCGCAAGTATACGGGTCGTACTTAAAATATAGAACGGATATCGATCCACGAGGATTGTATTTAGACACCCTACTAATTTAGCCACACTTTGTTCAAGAAAA
>JAOXYD010035819.1:0-13935 GCA_028565735.1 Pinacopodium congolense | reverse complement strand
CGCGATCAAGTTCTTTGCATCCTCTTATGTCCTGTCCACCAAAGTTCCACCACTCGCAACATCGATCATGTTCCTATCTAAAAGCATCAAACCCTCAAAAAAATATTGAATAAAATGTTATTCACTTATCTGATGGTTTGGATTGTTGTTACTGAGCTTTTTGAAACTCTCCTAATATTCGTGCAATGACTCTATAATGTTTTGCTTAATGCCACAGATCTTTTTTTGGATGTTGGTTACTCTCAAGGCAGAAAAGTACTTCTCCAAAAAATCTTGCTACATCTACTCCTAAGTAGTGATTGATCCAGTTGGTAAGTCATATAGCCACTCTTTAGTTGCATTTATTTAGGTAAAAAGAAATGCCTTTAATGTGAGTTGGTCCATAATGACTCGAATTGGCTTCATACCTGAACATGTAATGTGAAACACCTTGAGTAACTTGTTCGAATCCTTAATGTAGCTTGAATCTAATGAATCTATGTCTCCAAAACCTATAAAAGTAGACAAAGCACAGATTAGTCCAGGTTTAATCTCAACTTCAAGTTCATAATTAGGATAATTTATGCAAAGTAAGTTAGGGTTAAAGGTTGAAGTTACAAGCTCCTTTAAAATGCAATAGTGTTGCTTTATAATTTTTTCTACTTCGTTTGTGAGCTTCTCAAATTTCTTTTCTAATTCTTCTTTAGATGACTATGAACTTTCTCTCTCATAAAAGTGAATTTTTCTAACTCGCTGAAGATGTTAACGCCTCGTATAACTTGAAATAATGAAAAAGAGTTAAAAGGAAAAAGAAATAAGCCTTTGTTCTCCAAAACAAATTTTTACAATCTTGAGTGTCTCAAAGAACTATGAGGCATCCAAAACCAAAAATAATGTGATGAAGGTTATAAAAAACATAAAACAATAAAACAATATAAGAAATAACAAGATACTAAGTCAACTCCCCGACAACAGTACCAAAAATGTGGTAGAGCTTTCACAAGCTACTAAATAATAATCTAACTTCCTAACGTAGTAAAGTGAGGTTAAGACGACCTATAGAGAGCTATTGTGTAAATGCTATTTCTATTGTTGCAAAAAGAAAATCAAAACCCCTGATGTGAAGAAAGTAAAATAAATGAAAGTATTACTAAAGAAATAAAGGTAGAAAAATAGTATATCAAAATATAAAGAAAAAAGTAACAATACTAATGAAGTGGGTAGAATATATTATCTAGATTTAGGGAAGCAAATTTGATCATTGAAACTAAAAAAAAAATTTTCTAGCAAAGATGTTAGTCTATAGACATAAACGTGCTCTTGTGTTTTAAGTTCCTCCTAGATTAGGTAAATCCAAAAAGTTCTGAAAATACCCCAAACTGCATGATAACCTACAAAAAGCTTTCCAAGTTTAATGACATAAGAGTGATAAGCACTAGAGAATGGGTATCCTAAGCCACAATTGCACAAGTTTAGATTATATAACTTAGAGAATTAAACCTTAGACTAATTGATTAATTTTTACTCACAAAACCAATTAATTTATCACTACCTTTGGAATTCGCTAATGATGATTATGTACCAAAAATTTAAACCTGATGTTTAAATTAGAAATTATTAATAAGGTGATCAAGCCTATAACTAGCTCCTAATTTTTTACATTAAAGCAAAGTCCTAATTTAATATAAGCATAAAAACACAATATCAATGAAAACCTAGTTTTATTCTATCAATCAACTACCCATCATCCTTTTAATACCACATAACCCTTAATAATTAGCCACACATATTAAAACCAAACAAAATCATATCTATAACTATTGAAACCATGTTGTAATAATCATGACAAGATGGCAAAATCAAATATTCACTACTAATAAATAATATTCAAGTGTTTAAGCAACAATAATCATCAAAAACCAAAGCCAAGTCTATTGTAGTATATAAAAACATGATTGCAACTATGGAATCACTAAAACAAATGTAAATAAAGCTTAGTTAAATCTAAAAAAAATAAGCTAAATAAATTAAACATGAAAAAATATGAAAACCCAACTTAAAACCCTAAAAACATAAAGGAAATAGATAGAAAATAGATGGAGGCTCAAGGAGGATGATGTGTCTGCTGCTCTTTACTTGTTTGAACCCTTTTATACCCTTCCTAATTAGGGAAAATATGAGGATAGGTAAAAGTCCTCTTTATGCTTATTATTATTTTTTTGTTTATAAAGCATTTAACGATAATCAATAATACTTCAACAGCAGTTTGCTAAACCACCTTTTAGGATTATGGAAAATGGGGTTAAATGGTAGTCTTTTTGACTTATATTGTGTATGTTCTACAGAGACTGCCATTTAGCTCTCTATTTAATAGCTCCTAGCTCCATTTTTCTCCAAACTTGATCTTTTAGTCTAAAACTTGTGTTAAAAGATGAACTTTGTCATTCATCATGTAATGAACATAAATTAAGCACTTTTACATAAAAAATTGGGATGAAACCATATGAAATCACAAGTTAAAACTCAATATAATACATCCCTATCATTTAATACTTGTGTATTCTTTATTATACTAGCTTTATTTCCTTTTTTTTAGTTTTTGTTTGTTTTATTTTCATAATTTTGAATTTTCTACATTTTAATTGTTATGTAAAAGTTTTGCAATTTTTTGATTTTTGATTTTTGATTTTTTGTTTTTTTAGGCTAGGAATCTTTCTTTCATTACTCATAGTCATCCAATTTATTTAGTTTAGCTAGATCCTAAGGTAGAACGAATGTTCAAAAGAGGTTTAAGAGAGAAGAAATTAGAAGGTAATGCTAAGTTAGAAGTCCTAGACCAATAAGTGGACAACATGGATAGAGAGTTAGGAAAATGAGTATAGCTGACCATAGGCAATCTTTTATGACCTTTATTGCTAGGCACAAAGTCAAGTACACTAGAAACCAAGGGTAAAGAGTGTAAGTTTTGAGATTAAACCATAGATGATCCAAATGTTACAGAATTACATTCAGTTCGATGAGCTTCCAAATGAAGATCCTAATGCCCACATCACCAACTTTTTGGAGATTTATGATATGTTCAAGACAAACGATATATCTAAAGAGGTTATCAGATTGTAGTTATTTCCATTTACATTACGTAGTCGAGTGAAGTCATGGTTGAAGTCAAATTTACCTAGTTCCAATTAGCCAAAAAGTTCTTTAAAAGATATTTCCTTCTCTCTAGATTATTTAAACTGGGTAATGATATTTTCTCTTTCAACAGTGGGAACAAGAGAATCTATATAAAGCATGGAAACATTGGAAAGATATTCTTAAGAAGTGACCCCATCATGGTTTTAAGTTAGGCATGCTGATGCAGACATTTCATGTTGGTCTTAACTTTCCACAAACTAATTAATAGACATATCATCTGGTGACACTACCAGCTTTAAGACACCAAAGCAGTTGCAAGAGCTAATTGAGAATATATCCCTGAGTGCCTACTAGTGGGAGCTTAAAAGAAAAATATCTAAGCTTAGTGGAGGTGTACATAGCATAGTTATAGTAGCCTCATTAGAAGCCAAGGTGAAAGCCCATGTAAGAAAGCTAGATAATATGGTAGTAGCATTTACCTTACATCAAGTTATGGCTTGCAATTTTTGTAAAGGATGTCATTTCAACCATAAGTATGAGAGAAACCAAAGGGAAGAAAAGAAGTCTAAGGATGATGATAATAGAGGAGTGTGTTGCTATTATCGTGGGTAAACTACCACAGAAGTTAAAGGGACTTAGGGAGCTTCTTTATCCCTGGCACGATTGGTGGTTTATTTCTGCCTGATGCTTTATTTGACCTTGGAGCTAGAATAAATCTTATGTCTGATAAACTATTTCATGAATTGGGTCTAAAGATCAATAAATCTACTAGGATGAGCATATAATTAGTAGATAGATCAATGAGATATCCTAAGGAAATAATTGAGGATGTACTTATGCAAGTTAATAAGTTTATATTTCCTAATGATTTTGTGATTTTAGATGTCAAAGATGAAGAGAAAATTCTTTTAATTCTAGGTAACCTTTTATAACAACCTCAAAGGCATTGATTGATGTTTTAGAAAAAGGATAAACTCTTAGGATTAATGATGAATTAATCACTTTTTCTAATCCTTAAACTATTACACCATCCTTGAATAAGCGACTAAAGAGCCTAGTTTTAAAAAGTATTTGAAGAAATCTCAAGTGATTTGTAAGGGAAGACAATGAATGAACCATCAGAATTTAGTTAGTTAATGATGTTAAGCTTTGAATGCTATCGAGATGAAGTTAATCTAACCCTCAACATGAATAAGTTAGATTAAGAGGTGAACTAAAGGGTAATAAAAGTAAGAAGAATAAGAGGGTTGGGAAAAAGAAAAGTCTAAAAACTTGACAAAGAAAATGGTTGTTGAGCTAATGATATTAAACAAGTGCTTTATGAAAGGAAACTTACTGATTATTTTTCATATTTTGATTTGCTTTTATTTAACTCTTTTTGAAGTTGTTACTTATATATTATATGTCGCATATTTGAATAACTTGCATTTACTTGTGCTTTACATACCCTTTTTAGTTGGATGTATTTCATTCTTACGTGCATTAGAATAATTTAGAAACCATTTAATTATTAAACAAATTAACACAAAACATAAAAATGGGACTCATGGGCAGACTTACACTCGTGAGTCTATCCATGAATTTTAAGTAGAACATATCACGACGAGGGTCATACCTATGACCCTCCCTATGACTAAGTCGGGTTAAGTGTTTAAAACATACTCAAACCTAACCCTCCCCCTCTTTTCTCACCTTTTTTTCAATCATCTTCATCTTCCCTTAATCTTTTATCATCTCTAGACCAAATTAACTGCTACCCTAAATTGTTTCATCTCTCATCTCTACATCAACTCAACAAGGTCATCACATCTCTCTTCATTATTTTAGGTCTTTTGCATAGATTAGGGTTTTTCATGCTTGAGTTTCCTAACTTTGTTTAAGGAGATTTTCAAAACTTTTGGATACAAAAAACAATGTTTGAGAATTCTCTTTCCTAAGGAATAACCTTTATTTCACATTACCCATTCAATTTGGTGTTGATTTTTATGATTTTTCATATGGGTTTAAGTAATTTTCGAATTTAGTTGTATTTTTCATCACCCAGTTATGAATTACCCTACTCTTATAAGCTTCTTATGATTAGTAGTGATTTATGCATCTTCTAACCCACTTACCCCTGATTAATCTCCTATGGACTATGATTTGGAACCATTTTGAAAAAATTCTTTCATATAAGATGATCAATATGTGCATTTGAAATATATTAGATTGGAGATAATGTCGAATGAATTATATCTTATTTTAGGTTCCTTACATCTTTGTTATTTCAAGGGACTAACTTATTTGTATTAACTAGAGATCAAGTTTCCATTTATATGTCAATTGGCACTTATAACAAATCACTTATATTCTTTATAAAGATAGGTTGATTTTTGCTAAGAGATGCTAACCATTCATTTACTAATTGTTAGAACACATGACATAATATAGTACTTAGAGTTTTGATGAATAATATATTAGCATGGTGAAACATTTCCTTGTTTCTATGGTTCATAACTTGTTGTTATTAGGCATGACCGTGAACACTAATGATTATTGTAGCAACTCTAACAGAAACATGCGTAGAAAGGAGAGGGCAAAGAAGGCTCACCATGATAAGTCTCCTTTTGCTCAAAGTAGTGATAGTGCATCCTCGAAAATTCACTTTAACAACTCCATGATCACCAATAAATACAACACACTGCTTCAACTAATAATCGAGAAAACCAAGTATCTCAAATTTGATGATTTAGAGAGTTTAAGAATAACAGATTCAGTTTAATACTACCTAAAAGTCAGAGGTTAGGAGACTTTTGTAAAAATTAAAGAGTCTAGTTATCAAGACTTGTTTCGCAAGTTTTTGGACACATTTCTCCATGTCTATTAGAGACTTCACTTCTACCTTGGGAATACACTTTAATATACTAAAGGATGACCGTATAATATAGTATGCTAATTAGAATTCTCAATCCCACCTCAAGCTTCTATATTTTGGGAACAAATCGACAAAAGAAAATTTTGGGCAATCGTCACCAAGATTACCTCCCCAACTTTAAAAGTCATCTATCGATTAATCAAGCACAATATGGGGTCATACAAGTACTAAGGTCATTCACCTATAGTGTATGGTTAATGTTAGGGATTCTAACATTAGTGGCACTCTAAACCTTCATTTCTCTTACCAAAGAAATAAATAATGGGAACTTTGACTGGCTCTTCATATGTCATATGGAAAGCCAAAAGTTCAATAATTAGGTTAAGTAGAGGAAATTTTGAAGAGATGATCAATATGGAGCCTTTGGATGCTTTTGTTTGGATTCAGTTAACTTCATATGACACTTAAGAGGGAGGTGAATTAAGTGTTTAAAAATTTCTTCTAATTTATGAAACCTAATATTTACCAATTTATTCAAGGTCAAGAACAACCCTTACAGAAAATTCACTCTTATTCTTTTAACCTCGCAAGCTATACAACTCACAAACACCTTCACAAAATGTCACTCTTTTAACTCACCAAGATGTTTAGGGGGTTATACAATATTTAAGAATGAATGCACACAGATAAACCCAACACTCAAGCAAACTTCACATAAACTCAAACATAATGCTTAAAACACTTTACTCTCTTTGTATAAATCTTTTACAATTTTTTTCATATCAAACACAAAACACATATTTATAGCCTTTTTAAGGCTTTATAGCCGTTTGTAACTGTTAACCAACATTCCATAATGTTATCAAACACTTATTATTTTTATCGTTGTAAAATTAGACCGTTTCCAATGTCTTGCTACATTTTCGCTACCATTAGTCAATCAATGCATAAAGATTGGTCAACTGATACACATGATTTGATTGATCGACCTTAACTAGGTTGACCCATTTAGCTACCAGTCCTCAGCCCATTCAATACCAAATCAAACTAAACTTAATCCAATTTAATTCTTAATCCAATCCATCATATTTTAACATAAATCAATTTATATCAAACATATCTTAACACATTTTACATAATTTAAGACAACCAAATTCATTTAACTTACCAAATTTCATTAACACTTAAAGCTAACTAATTTCAATTATCTTTTCATTTAATCACATACAACCATATGCATAACAAATTTATACAACTCTATCCAGTATACAAGACTTACACATAAGTCATTCAAATTTAATCAAATTACTAATTGATTTACTTATACAAATTTATTCATTCATCCATATATTAAAAAATGCAATATCAAACATGCATTCATCCATACATTAAGAGCCTTGTCATATACAATAACAACAAACAACATCTCTTAATTATGCATCTTATATATAACATATTAAACATGAATGCAATATGCACAATGTGAGCCCTTTTCAACACTATGGTAAGACCAAGAAAAGACTTTTAAAATAACTTACACATAACCTAAAACTAACACTACTCTTAAGCTTGATCTTGATTTTCTTCAATCTTTAAGTTCATCTTTATTGCTTCCCTTCTCATCAAGATGGTATTCAACTATTTCCACATACTTCATAAACTCTAAGTGTAGTATTTAACTTCAAGGCTCCACATTCATGCACTTCAAGTCTTCACCATACACTTCAAGACTGTTTTCTTCAAAACTATCTTATTAAACATAACAAGCTCCACAAAAACATTAGTAAAAAAATTTTGTCATCATCAAAATATAGGTGGAACCATCCCTTGGTTCAACAATCTCCTTATTTCTGATAATGACTAAATCATGTGATATTAGATGCAAATAACAAGAAAATTATATAAACAAATCAAACCACATATACATGCAAACATCATTTGCAAACAAAACAAAAAATTTTGATATCCCTTTATAATATCACATCTCTCATTCTCCCATTTTTTGTAATCATCAAAAAGCACATATATAAAAAGTTATAAAACTCGAATACTAATAAGTCACATACGAAAAGCATAACATTTTATTACCAATATATGAAACAAATCACATATGAAGGGGATCCACAAATCTTCTCCCTTCATAGCACATAAAATTTTAAACAACATTTATGATTTTTCATAACAACATTTAAGAAATTTTCTTCCAAAAGCACTCCTCTTTAATAAAATACACCATGACAAACTCAAGATACCATGTCATGAATACTTTGCGAGGGACAAAACCAGTCGAATCCCATTTCAAAAATTTTCTAGACCACATTATCAGTAAAAATGTTATGAATTATTGTTAAAAAGTGATAAATACCAAAATCACATACTTAATATTAAACTTGTTGAAGTGAGACTCGTCTATATCAATTGTTAAACAATTTGATACCAATTATAGAAAAAAAGAGAGGTGATACCAATTATTGATATTGCCCTAAATGAAAACTAATTTTCAAAACAATATACCACTTGTTAATAAAACTATCAACCTACACCATTAGTTGATACCAATTATTGAAAAAAATGACTTGTTAATATCAACTGCAATAAAAATAATACAAACTAATATTGATCCCAAAAAATTAGAACAAGATAAATTTAGCATAATACCAATTGTTAATAATACTAAAAAACAATCATAAATCATAAATCATCATTAATTATTAATAGTAGTCACATCAGATATCACTTACCAATGTAAAAAGGGATACTCACCCTTTATACACAATCGAAAGTAATGAATTAACTAAAAATCAAATTAAAACCACAACATTATACACAAGGTGCAAACAATCTCATGATACCAATTAAATCAGTTTATACTTAACACAATTCCAAAATTGTTTCGAAGATCTCAATTTTTATCACAAAATTGCCAAACTCTCAATTTGACTAATTCCCCCCAAGTTAATCAAAATTATGCAAAAATTTAAAAATGTATTTTCAAACCTTCGGAATTTAAAATTTTAAAATTTCCCTTAAATTCATGCAATCTCAATTTTCAAAGATTCAAACATTCACAGTAAGACATAAAATGCACGAAAAGAGTCATACCATGTCAAATCCATAAAAACAAGTATAACATTCCTAAATTCATGCATTATCAAAGATTAAATATCATACAACAAAAAGCAAATGCATGGAAGGAATAAACATGTCAAATGCACATAAAATGACATAAATAAACCATATCACTTAATTAAAACTCCTCCTTCCATAAAGAATTCTATACATTTATTACTAACCTTTTTCAAAAATGACACGATGCAAGAATTTAATAAGTTCAAATTTTCAAAATTGAAAAATAAAAAAATTTAATAACTAAGGCATAGGCAATTCAACAATCAAATATCATGCTTCCTTTAAATATATGCATAATGTTCCAATATCACAATTTTTAAACCTTGATGGCAAATTCAATATAAGCAAAAAATGTCTCTTATGATCTTAAAATCCATTTAAAAAGATCTCATGCCATCAATTTCATCATTTCTTACAAAACTCATGAATTTTACCAAAGTTCATGTATTTTAAAATCTCTTAATGCGATCAAACTCTTAATGATGTCTAATTCCAAAGATTTTAATGTATTATCAAATTTTCTAAACATTTTCATAAATCAATGCATTGTGACTTTGCAACCCCTTTTATAAACCAATGTATAGAGACAATTTATTAAAAACTTTCAAAACTCTTTTCATTAGAAAAACACTTTACAACATCCTTCACTTTTATAAAACAATTGTTGCTCCCCCTCAATGAAGTCAATTTCTTTTAAAAATATATAAGCGTAAAATTTCAAATATATAAGAGGGATCTAAATGTTAAAAATCATGATTATCAAAAATAAGCTCAAAATGCTTCTATATTCTTCCTTATATAATTCCTAATGCAATATCAAGTCATGTAATCCATAAAGTATCTAAACAGTCAAGAAGCACTGAAAATGATCATAATAAGATATTTATCTAGACACAATTTTTCATTTTCCTATATGTGCAAAATCTAATGATATAGAAATGTCATTTATAAATCTCTTTAATAAAAAAATATTCAAGAAGATCAAGAAACTTAAAAAACCATATTCATGCATTCCTAATCATGATTTCTAATGCAAAACCATGTCAAGACTTAAAAACATTCAATTAAGCACTTTTAAGGCATCAATCATAAATTATGAACAATAATATACTAAAATTGTTCCTAACAACAACCCAATCGCAACTTTAAGCTCCTAAGGTATCAAAATAATCAAACATCATTCAAATCGACTCTGAAACATCCAATTTATTAAATAACATCTTAAATGCATTACTTGAATTCTCACTTCCTTAGTTTAACAATATTATTCTAAAACCTACAAAAACAAATTTAACAAATTTTTAGTGCTCACATCATCTTGGGTTCTTAGTGGTTAGTTTCATACATATCTCATCCATTAGGCAAAATATTCACACTTATTAAATGATTATAACAAAAATGTGCTACATGCCCATAACACCAATAAAAATGCCAAAACAATGGTGTTCATAAGCCATATGCATTGCTAAGTCTAAATATTCATCCTTGATGAAACTTTTGTCTAGAAGACGCATTCCATGTCCTACGATAAGCATTATAAGTATTTCTTGATGTATGCACATGAGCATGAGGATCATATGAAGTAATAGGCTGGCCTAACTTGTCTATCATGTGAATTATATGCATTTTGATTATGTGCATTAACAAATAAATTATTTTTATTTTTTAGTACATGCATATTTTTTTTGTACGATGATCTTGATGCATGGAAAAATGCATGATGATTCTTCTTACAATGAGAACTAGATGATGAAGGTCTAGTTGAGGAAACAATTTTAATGGATTGCCTAGGTTCTTATTCCTCGTCTAAGCTCTTTCCCTTAACAAATTTGATCATACTAGGGAAATAACCTAGCCCATATCTATCATTTGCCAATTTTTAAACACTTAAAATTGATTCAAAATTTTTATTCCCTTTAATAAATTTAGTAAGTGATTCTTTAAAGGAATTTATCTCCATTTTAAGTGGTGCATTTTCTTTTACCAAGCTATCACGATCAACATCACATTTTGATTCCAACTGTTTCTTTAAAAACTTAATTTCTTCTATCAATTTATTTTAAGGCAAATCTACTTTATAATCATCATTATTATGAGAACTTGAACATGCAAATTCATCATGATGTTTAGAACAACTACTTATAATATCATTGCAAGTATTTGAAGAAGAACACACCTTCTTGTCCAAGATTCCAATATATGCTACTTCTTCGTGCTCGCTTTCTTTTTCCTCATCTTAATATATTTCTTCTAATGAATGCCATATTTCTTGAGCACTTTCACATTATAAAATTCTTTAAAAACATCTATGCTTAAGGCACATAAAACAAATCCATAAATTTATAATTAAATGAAATAATTCATTTATAGACATCATCCCACTATATCTGGTCTTTGGATACTACACATTTTGTACATTATTTATGACTATGGTCTTTGAAGGGATGTGAGGATCATTTTATATGATTTTCCAAAAAATTTTCTCCTTGGTTTAGAAAATGATTCTTTATTCTAACTCTCCAATCTCTAAAATTATCTCCTTTAAACATAGAGGGTACGTTTAAACTAAGTGTCAGAATCTTTACTAACTAAATTGCTAGAATTATACCAAAGTGAGATCTAAGCTTTGGTACTAATTGTTAGCCATATATGGCACCTAAAGGGAAGAAGGTGAATTATGTGTTTAAAAATTTCTTCGAAGTTACAAAACCTAATCTTTACCAATTTATTCGAAATTCAAAGCTTAAAAACAATTTTAATTAACCAAATTTAATAATAACAAAAGGTAAAAAAAATTAAAATAAATACATAAAAGTAAAGGAATAAGGGAAAAGAGATATAAATAATTTATCTTACTTTAGAATTGTTCACTTGCCCCTACATCTCCCCTCTAACGAACCTCGTTGAGATCTTGCTTGTACTATAACAAAACAAATATAAAATTAATAATATAGTCCTTTTTCAAGGCGTAAGTATAACCTTTCAATTTCCCTTTTTAATGCTAAGGAATAGCCTATTACTCTTCCTTTTCTAAAGCTAAGGAATAACCTCACTTCACTCTTCTTTTATGGCTTAAGAATAAAATTAACACAAAATTCACCCTTATTATTTCAACCTCAAAAACTATACAACTCATAAACACCTTTAAAAACTGTCACTCTTATAACTCACCAAGATGTTTAGGGGCTCACACAATATTTAAGAATGAATGCATACAAATAAACCTAACATTCCAGAAAACTTCACATAAACTCAAACGCAATGCTCAAAACACTTCAATCTCTTAGTGTAGAACTTTTACAGTGTTT
Source organism: Pinacopodium congolense (assembly GCA_028565735.1). Classification (NCBI taxonomy): domain Eukaryota; kingdom Viridiplantae; phylum Streptophyta; class Magnoliopsida; order Malpighiales; family Erythroxylaceae; genus Pinacopodium; species Pinacopodium congolense. The sequence continues at coordinate 1,530 of JAOXYD010035819.1, read as the reverse complement.
TCAAATCAAACACATCATATAAAGCAGATATTTATAGCCTTTTAAGGGTTTGTAACCATTTATAGCCATTAACTAACATGCCGTAACGTTATAAAACATTTATTAATTTTGACTTTGTAAAATCGGACCATTGCTAACGTCTCACTGTGTTTTTGCTACCATTGATCAACCGTGCGTATAGGTTAGTTGACATGTACACATGCTTCGATCGATTGACCTCAATAGGGTTGGCACATTTAGCTACTAGTCCTTAGCCCATTCAAGCTTTAATCAAACCAATCCAAACTTAACTCAATTCAATTCTTAATTCAATCCAACATATTTTAATATAAACCAATTCATACTAAACATATCTTAAACACATTTTACACAATTTAACTTAACCAAATTTATCTAGATTGCCAAATTTCCTTATCACTTTAATCTAAAAAATTTCAATAATCTTTTGTATTTAATCACATACGACCATATATATAACAAATTCATATAACTCCATACAACATTCAAGACTTACATATAAGTCATTCCAATATAATTAAATTACCAACTCATTCACTTATACCGATTTATTCATTCATCCGCAACTTAAACAAATGTAATATTAAACATGCATTTATTCATACTTTAAGAGGCTTATCACACACAAAAATATAAACAATACCTCTTGATTATACATCCTATATATAACATACTAAACATAAATACAATATGTATGATGTGAGCCCCTTTTAACTCTTAGTTAGACTAAGAGAAGACTTATACAATAACTTACATAAAACTTATAAAAAAACTCTACTCTTGAGCTTGATCTTCTTCAATCTTTAAGTTCATCTCTAATACTTCTCTTCTCATCAAGAAGGTATTCAACCATTTCCACACACTTCATAAACTCTAACTATAGTCTTTAACTTTAAGAGTCCACATTCATGCACTGTAATTCTTCACCATATACTTTAAGGATTATTTTTTAAAAACCTATCTCATTAAACACAACAAGCTCCAGAAGCACATTAGCAAAAATACTTTGTTATTATCAAAACATAGATGAAACCATCCTTTGGGTCAACATATTCGAATGGGACTAGCCACACGAGAAAAAACCCCCCATCTTAAAAGATCTAGACCTACCTCTAATAAGAGGGATACAAGTGAAGAATTAGAAGATAATAATCACTCAGGTGAGAAGGAGGTAGGTGACACTATAGGTGAACCTTCCTCAAGTGTTATAACATTTGTTACAATGGATGTTGATTAGCTCAGTGCCTAAGTAGAGGCCTTACACCTTAAGATAAAAAACTACCAAGCAACTAATAACACCAGATGGACTGAGTATTAACACTGACAGTAGGAGAGATGGGAGGAGTTGCAATAACAAAGACAAGAGGATCAAAAGTTCCAATAAGACAGATAAAAGTGTCAGGCTTTGCATTCATAGCATTTTCATATCAATTTAATCCAAATTTAAGGCACATTGCTTCCAAATTTATGTTAAATTGTTTAATTATATTTCTAAATGTTGTACAATATAGA
>JAOXYD010035808.1:0-27608 GCA_028565735.1 Pinacopodium congolense | reverse complement strand
AGTTTGGTGTGTTTTTTTTAAATTTGGTGAGTTTGATTTGGTTTTAAGAGTGTTTTTAAGTTTTAATCTGAAGCAATTTGATGAATAATTCAACCTAATTTTGTATGTGATCAACCACGAGGAAGTTTATATGACAAGTGGACTACTTCGGACTAGTATAAATCAGTGGTCTATTTCTTTCTATACTTTTTTAATTTTACATACTTACTTTGCTTTACTTGTTTAATTTGATATCATTGTCTAACTTGCACATTTGCTAAATTTGTTTTGCGCATCTTGAAAGAAATTTTTATCACCTAATAAATCCTCATCTCTTATGTGCCATATAGACCTAATAATTGGTATTAGAGACTAGGACTTACGTAAGTTTTAATTCCAATGAATTAGTGAGTGAAGATCATATGGCACACTTTATGAATATGTTTACTCCCTCATCTAACCTACAAGGAGAAAATCCTCATAGAGCCCCCTATTTTGATGAAAACAACTACTTAATATAGGAAAAATAAGGTAAGATGCTATTTAATGGGTCAAAGTGTCGATTTATGGATTGTTGTCTCTCAAAAGACACTTGTGCCTACCAAACTCATTGGAAATGAATGAGTACTTAAGAAAGAAAATGAATAGGACAATGAAAAAAGGAGGTTACTTTCTTTAAATTCCAAAGCTATGCATATTTTGTATTGTGCTTTAAGTATGGAAGAATTCAATAGGATTTCTATGTGTAAAACTGGATATGATATTTGACATACTTTATAAATCAATTGTAAAAGCACAAATCAAGTGAAAGAAACTAAAATTAGCATGCTCACTCATTGATATGAACTTTTTCGAATGTTGCATGATGAAAATATTTCTATTATATATGTTAGTTTCAATAATATTATAAAGGCTTTAAAGGGTCTAGGTAAGATCTATTCTAGTGTTGAGCTTGTTAAGAAAATCCTTATGTCTCTACCAAAGTCGTGGGAAGAAAAAGTGACAGTAATTTAGGAAGCAAAGGACCTTAATGACCTCCCTCTCAATGAACTTATCAAATCTCTACTAACCTATAAATGAGGATGAAGGATATGCAAGAAGAACAAGATGTGCCCAAAAGGAAGAATTTATCCTTTAAAGCATCTAGAAAGGAGGAAAGTGACAATGAAGAGTCATCACTAGGAAGCAAAAATGAAGAACTTACTCTTATTACAAGGAGATTAAAGAAGTTCATAAGAAATGCATAAATACGTAGAAAACGTATGTCTTTCTCTAAAATAAATTAGCTAACATAACATGCTTTGAATTTGGTGAAAAAGGTCATTTGAGATAGCAATGCCCACACCTTTAAGAAGAAAAAAAAAATAAGAGAAGAAAGAAAAGAAGGGATGGAAGAAGGAGGGGAGAGAAAAGAAAGATTTAAGAAGAAGAAAGCGTTGAAAGTCATACGATCCGAATTAAGTGATTTCGAAGAAGAGGAAGTGGCCAACATTTACTTCATGGCACATGACGAGGCATGTCCCTCTCATTCTAATACTAGCAAAAATGAATGTGAAGGAGATTACTCTTATGAAGAAGTATTATGGCATATAGAAGAATTGATTAAGAAAAATAAAGAGTTACATGATATACATAAGAAAACTCTAGAAGAATTAAATGAATGCAAATTGGAAAATGATGGATTTATGAAAGACTTGGATTTAATTAATAAATGTAATGATGAACTAGTAGATGAAAACAAAGACCTAAAGAAAGAAGTAGAACTCCTTAAGGAATCACTTACGAAATTTATTAAGAAAAAAGAGAAATTAGAAATATTACTAAGTGTTCAAAAAGTAGGAAATGATAAACATGATCCAATATATAGTGATAGAGTTTCCTCTATCAAAATCATTTTTGTAAAGGGAAAGAATTTAAAGGATGAAAGTTCTCCTAAGAATGTTCAAAATGCATCTAGAAAACCTTAATCTAAAAATCGTGCATACATGTATGCACCAAAGCCTACGAGATTTCCTCAATGTCGTATTGATGATAGAAATTTTTTTGCTCAAACTAGACAAAATTTTCAAAGGCTTTGTAATGATTTTAGACTAAGGAATGTTTATAGAAAAATATATACAACTTACACTCCTTTGTTTCGCTTATATTGTGATTGTTATGGTCATATTCAATACTTTTGTTATGATCGGTTAAATGCATTATGAAATGGACACTAAAAATATATTGATAGAAAAAAAATTGGTTTGGGTTCCAAAGGTTCGTTAGATCTCCTTTATGCATGCTTAATTTATTTATTTTTGTATAAGAACTAGATCTTATTTTCTAGAAAAAGTTGACATCACTTGTTTAAGTTTAGTCGATCGATCCAATATACCGATTGACCTAACTATGGCCATTCAATTGATAGGCTTAGTTAAGTCGATCGATAGTTTGATAAAGTTGTTTTTAATTATCCGTAATCATTTCTCATTACTCCTTCTTATCTTCTCTTCAGAGCCATCATTTTTCTCTAATTTGAAAACGCTTATTTTATTTCGCAGTGTCTAATATTATGTATGATGGTTTTGCTAAAAGAATGAGACAAGTATGTTACTAACATTTAAAAACCCAAGATGAAAAGGGTATCTAAATCTATATGGCTTTTTGTTTTGCAGGTCACCAAGAAAAAAAAGAAGTGGTATGTTAATAGTGAATGTTCACAATAGATGACCAGTGGTCCTTTGCAATTCATAACTTTAAAAAATAAGGATAGAGGATCCGTTACATTTAGTGATAATGCCAAGGGTAAGGTAATTGGCATTGGAAAAGTAGGTAAGGATAGCTATCCATTAATCGATAATGTCTTACTTGTTTAATGATTGAAGCATAATCTATTAAGTATAAGTCAATTGTGCAATAAAGATTATAAAGTATGCTTTGTAGGAGATGAATGTGTTGTTTCAAAGATTTGGGATGGTAGTATTGTTTTCCTAGGAAAAAAAGAAAGAAACATGTACATTATTGACTTATATGATGTAACTAATCTGGAAAATAAGTGTTTAGTTTCTTTAAGTGAGTGCACTTGGGTTTGGCATAGATGACTTGGACATGTAAGTATGGACTTCCTATCAAAACTAAATTTTAAACAATTTGTAAGAGGACTTCCAAGCATGAAGTATGAAAAATATAAAGTTTATGGAGCATGCCAAATGAGAAAGCAAGTATGAAGCTCATTTCTAAGAAAGAAGTCGGTAACATCCTCTATACCCCTTAAATTACTTCATATGGATTTATTTGGTCCTACTAAAGTAGTTAGTTTAGGTGGTAACTCATATGCTTTTGTTATTGTTGATGAATTTAGTAGATTTATATGGGTTTTATTTTTAAGTAAAAAAGATGAATATTTTAAATCTTTTATGAGATTTGTAAAGGAAATTCAAAATGAAAAAGGTATGTTTATTGCATTTATTACGAGTAATTATGGTAGAGAATTAGACAATGACATGTTTGATTGTTTTTGGGATGATCATCACACCTCGTATAATTTTTTAACACCTAGAATGCCACAATAAAATGGTGTAATAGAAAAAAAGAACAGGTCTTTACAAGAAATGACTAAAACTATGATTAATGATTATGATTTACCTAAGTATTTTTAGGCTAAAGTTGTTACATGTGCATTTGATGTCATTAATAGGGTGAACATAAGACATAAGATAACTAAGACACCCTATGAAATCTTGAATAATAAGAAGCCCAAAATTAGTCATTTCAAAGTATTTGGTTGCAAGTGTTATATTTTAAATACTAAACATAGTTTGGGTAAGTTTGATTCTAAAACTAATGAAGGTATCTTTTAGGCTATTCATTGTCTAGTAAAACATACAGAGTTTTTTTAAAAAAGCACTCATGTAGTATAATACTTTATATATGTTGTATTAGATGAGACAAACCCTTTTAAAAAAAGAGAACTTTTGAGAATGATGGTACATATTTGTCCAAGAGGATAGAAACCTATCACTTGAAGATGAAGGGCACACATCTCAAGAACAAATTGTTGAACCAAGTAAAGAAAGGATGGATGAAGAGCCACTAATAGATTAGAGATATAAGAAGGATCATGCTTCCAACCAAATAATTGGTGATATCAAACAAGGGTAACTACTTTTTCTCATTTCAATTTATCACAACTTACATTTATTTCTAAGATTGAACCTAGGACTATTAAGAAGCTTTAGATGATGAAAATTAGGTTTTAGCTATGAATGAATAGTTGAATCAATTTGAAAGAAACAAAGTTTGGACCTTAGTAACAAATTAGATGAACAAGGAAACATAGTTAGAGATAATGAGAGATTAGTTGCGAAAGGTTATAACCAAAGAGAAGGAATAGATTGTTATGACCCCTTTGCCTTTGTAGCTAGATAGAGGCCATTAGACTTTTAATTGCATTTGCATCTAACATGGTGTTTAAATTATTTCAAATGGATCTTAAAAGGTCATTTTTAAATGACTTTACACAAGAAGAAATTTATGTTGAGAAGCTCCCTAGTTTTGAAAGACATGATGAACTCGAACAAAATTTTAAATTATCTAGAGCTTTATATGGCTTAAAACTATCAACTAGAACATGGTATGATATATTAAGTGCATTTTTTTCTTGAAATTGGTTTTAAAAAGGGAAAAGTTGATACCGCATTATTTATTAAGAAAGATAGAAAGGATTTATTAATTGTTCAAATCTATATGGATGACATCATTTTCAATGCTATTAATGAACAATTATGTTAAGAGTTTGCTAAATTTATGAGTAGGAGTTTGAGATGAGCATGATGGGAGAGTTGAACTTCTTTCTTAAACTCTAAATCAAGTAAATTAAGGATGGTATTTTCATTAACCAAGCTAAGTATATAAGGGAACTACTTAAGCATTTGCGCATGGACCAAACAAATTCTTTGGGAACTTTGATGATTACATCTAGAAAATTGAACAAAGATGAAGATGATAAAGAAGTGGATATAAAGCAATACTAAGTTATGATCGGTATTTTATTGTATTTAACTTCTAGTAGACTTGATATTATGTTTATTGTATGCTTATGTGTTCAATTTCAATCATCACCTAGAGAATATCATTTATTAATTGTTAAACGTATTTTGAGATATTTGAGTGATAAATTGTATTTAGGACTTTGGTATACTAGGAATGCATGTTTAGATTTGGTTGGATATTCGGATGCTGACTATGTGGGAAGTTTGTTAGATAGAAAGAGTAAGTACATGTCATTTCTTAGACAATGCTTTCGTTTTATGGTTTTATAAAAAGCAAAATTCTATTGCATTTTCTACGACAAAAGCTGAGTATGTAGCCATGGACAATTACTGCCCTCAAGTTTTGTGGCTTAAACAATAACTTAGGGATTATGGTTTAGATCTTAATAAAATTCCACTAAAATGTGATAACTAAAGAACTTTATTTTAACAAAGAACCCCATTCAAAATTCTAGGACCAAGTATATAGAAATTAGATAACATTTCATTGAAGATCATGTTTAAAATGGGGAAATTAAACTTGAATTTGTTTATACTATCCATCAATTAGAGGATATTTTTACTAAATCTTTGTATGAAGAATGTTTTTGCAAAGTTAGGAGAGAAATATGCATGACAGATGGCCATTCATTATGACGAGGCTTTTAAAGTTCTCAATGTAAGCTTCATACATCTCTTCAATGTGTTTATGTCTTTTTGTTGATTCCAAAATGGGGGAGAAGTGTGATAATATATAGACTATGCTTTCTTTTAAAATTCTTTGACTTATTGTATAAATTTAGGTGGAGTTGGACTTAAAATTAAACTTGTAGTGATCCTTGAAGTGTTGTTTGATTTATATAGAGTTCATTAAAATCATAATCATGTGTTTTTTATTTATGTTGATTAAGATTAATTTTCATAATATCACATGATTCTGTTATCATATAAAAGAGGGAGATTGTTGAACTAAGGGAGTTTTCACCTTATTTTGATGATGACAAAACAACCTTATTACTAATGTTATGGTTAAGTGTATTGAAAGATAGGTATTTGGAAGAAGTTCGAGTGTATTCGCTTAAGGAATCTCAAAACTTAATTGGAATTTATGAATATTATATGAAGAATCAAGCTATCTAAGAAGAAAATTAGTTTTTGGAGATAGGTTTTCCATGTAATTTTTATTGTACATTTTTCTTGACTTGTTTTTGGTTATTCAAGGGGCTCACTCATGGATACTTACATTCAAGTAGGTGCATAAATCAAGAGGACTTATATATTTTGATGTGTATATTTGAAAATTTTTCTTGATGTGTGGTTTAGTTGAATAAAGATGAATGAATTATTTAGATTAATCAATTAGTATGAGTTAGAAAATAGTTAAGAGTGTTAATTTAAATGTTTTTATTGTAAAATATGTTTAGGATAGCTTAACATTTATTGAAGGATGTTTCATTTTTTTGGTTGTATTGTAGACTAATAAGGGTTGATTGGTCGAATGAAGTATATCGGTCAATTGAACATTAGCCATTGATCGACTGGTCGATTGAACATATGCCATCGATCAACCGAATGTTATGAAATTAGAAGCTTAAGATCCTGAATAGTCATATTTTGTAATGAGAATATGTTTTTAATATTTATAACGTTGGAGATCCAAAGAGAAATAGTAAATTGATTAGGTTGTGGCTATAGATAGGTGTGTTTTGCTTGTGTTAATCATCCAATTATCACCTAAGCATTTTCTACAATCATTGTTATGCATTAGAAGTATTTTTTGTGGCTTTTGTGAAGTGTTATGAGGCTTTGTGAGTTCATTCATCCATTGTTTGTGTGAACCTATTTGATATACCAAACCGAGCTAGAGTAAAACACTGTTAAGTGTTGTTTTAGTAAGATTATGAGGTTATTATTTAGCCTTAACAAAATAATAAGAGAAGGTTATCCTTACACCATAAAAAAGATCTTGTAATTCTTGATTACTTGAATAAAATCATCTTAACAGGTTATGTTAGGAACTATAGTACGTGCAAGGGACTACTCTGAATTAGTATAAATCAGTGGTGTATTTCTTTCTATACTCTTTAATTTTACGTACTTACTTTGTTTGTCTATTTAATTTGATAGCATTGTCTAGCTTATGCATTTGATAAATTTGTTTTGTGTATCTTGAAAGAAATTTTTATCATCTAATTAACCCCTCTCTTAGGTGTCATATAGGCTTAACACTTTCCTTTCAATGGAGTTAGGAGAAGTCTTTGTTATAAAAGGATCTTTCCTTTTTTTGAGGAAAGATAGAGATTTCATACCCACTCCTTTCACTCTAAAACAATACTTTTATTTAGAAATTTTAAAATATGGTAAAGATAGTAAGGTATTTTTTTTATATATAAGTTCATGTTATAGAATTAATGAAGCCAATCATTTTCTTTAAAAATACTATTAGCAAATGCTATAAACCTTTTAAAATAAGAAATTATTATCGACCATACATGAACTAATATAAGGCCTTATGAGAGCTAAGGGTTGTTAGTGGAGGACTAATGAGTGAACTATTGCTATCTTTCAAGACTTTTCTAGATTTATTAGTATTCACATCCTCTCTTCATTTATTGCTTCCTTTTATCACATTTTTTAGAGATACCATATCTAATTCAACATTTACTTTTATCTCAAATATGTTGTTCTGAAATAACTTGAACATTAGGAAGTATAAGTAATCTTTTGTTTATCTTTTCTTGCCTTTCAACCATGCATTCTCAAATTTAGGCCCTTTATTTAAATAAGAGTCTCATAGTATGCTTATCACCAATTAAATAAGGGAAGGCTTTTTTATATTTTATGCTAATGTAGTTGGAGAAGTTTTTGTTTCTTTGACCTTTAAGCCTCTTTCTCATATCTAGTTCTGTTACACCTTATCACAATAAGCAATGATTAATTTGTATAAGAGACGTAAAAAATCTCCTGTAATCAATCGTAAGTAAAAGAAAGAGGCTTTGACCTTCCTTCCATATAGTGTAAGATTAAAAAGAGTTTTGTGTATTTAAAATAAGTTATAAAACTAGATTAGGAAGGATAATTCACTTTTTAAAAGGATTGATTCTAGGTTATACTAATTGTAATTTACTTCCTCAAAGTATTGAGGATCCAATTTTTATCCCCTTTTGTCCTTACAGTTTCAAATTAAGTGGTAATGATTTATATAGTGCATATGGCTTTAAAGACCATGGGCTTATAGCTAAATGATATTAGAACTTGTTTGTGTTTCTTTTAAACAATTATTTTAGGTTAGGGCAACTATAGTTGTACTAAGGAAAGAGAAGACTAAGAAGATCAAATCTTAGAACAAGAGGAAGGAGATATGCATTAATTACTTTTATTGAATATGGTATTATCAAATTTGACTAAATTCCTTTTATCTGAATTAGAGGGATAACAATAGTAGAAGGAACTACATCAGAAGATCACATCTAATATCCTCTAGGACTAATGACGTTCTTGTTAAAATAAGTTACAAAAAGAGAAATATAATGACATCTCCATTTTGTAGTACATAAGAGGTAAAATGTAGGTTAAGAGAGGAGGTATTTTCCTAAATAACTTTTGATTAGGTAAGGTAAGGCTTAGGGGGAGCAATTAGAGGGCCTAAATGAGTTTAATCCTTAGGAGATAATAAAGGTGCTTGACTAATCAATGAGGTTGGAGATGTAAAGGTAGGAAAAGGGGTTTGAGGTACAGATGAACGATGATGAGAAGGTGGTTTGGCATTACTATTAGTTGTTGGCTCACTAAAGAGGCAATTAAGGAGGCACATGATGAAAAATGAAAAAAAAGAGAAAGGAAAATGGAGGGAACTATATCACCTTTAAAAATTACTAGAAAGATAAATAAATTTAAACTATATGGCTACCAAAGGAGAAAATGGTAATCATAGTCATGCCCTTTCTAAAAGGTTGTAGCAAGGGAAAAATTCTCTCTCTCTCTAAAATTGGGAAAGAAGAGGAATGAAAGACTATTTTTAACTATATTTGCATGTTATATGTTTGAAAAAGGTACAATACAAAGTTTTCAGCCTTTTAAATAACTATATGGACCAATAAAAAATGCTCAAAAGAATCATGAAACCCTTAAAATAATATCATAATTAATATATTTTATTAAATTGATTGTTTTTACGAGGGTTGAAAAGTAAGGGAATGGAACATATCACTCACCCTTAAGATGATCATTATTTAACCAAAAATAATAAAAACATACACAACAAGCATCCCATTGTAGAAAAGAACCTCATGTTATATCTAATTTTATTGAAGTTAATCTTATAACTACATTCCTTAACTTAAATGAATAAAATCTGGACTCATTGTATCTACTTAAAATCAATAGCCTATTGATAGGGGTAGTTTAAATAGATTTTTATGCCATATTCAAATGTTTTTCTCCCTTATTTAAATATGAATTTTTCATATTTATGACCTATGTTTGTTAAATTTCAAGTTCGATCAATTTAAGGAGTTAAGTGTTGAAAAGGATAAATTTGATGTATGTTGGCAGAAGATCAATTCCAACATACAACAACGCCATTGTATACTTTACTGACCACCGTTATACCATAAAATTGAAGACAAAAGATAAATGGCCAGTTAAAATGGTGCCATTATTCATTGACTTTATGGTTGTTATACTCCCAGATGACGTGACTTGAAAGAGATTTTTGAAGGAATAGATTAAAAAAACACCTAGACATAGATGGTGTTGATATCTTAGCATCCACCTTGAAAGCATATAAAAAGACAACAAAATAAGTAGAAGGGAGGAGATAGCAATAGGTAGAAAGATTTGAGAGTTTGAGATAATCCAAATTATTTTAGTTAGGTTTTTATGCTAGTTCTTAGTTAGGATTTTGTTTTTTAAGGATTAGTTTTCTTTTGTTCTTTCTTTATGTCAATTTATTGAGTTTAAGGCTCATAAGGAGCATTCTAAGTGGATTGAGAATAGGATTTACAATTGGGATATAGATATTTCGATTGTATTATCTTTAGCTCTTCATTTCTTCTTTATATTGAATCTTTATTTTCATTGATAAATAATGTGTTCTTTATTTACATCTTTAACTTTATTAATGATTATATGTGATTGATTTGCGTTAATTAAGGTTAGGACAGTAGATGGATTAATGGTTGTCATTTTTAATTATCTTATTTAGTCTTAAAGATCTTTGTTCGAGTGCTTTAATTATTTATCATAAACTAACCATCTTTAATAGATTCTTATATAATTAGGTATTTGAGAAATCTACTTTAGTTACTATAAAAGTCAATAAACAACATAATTTACATCAAAGAAAAATCAAACTTTGATTAATTGTGAGGGTTGTAAATCTAAAAGAGGATTTTAGGTTTGAGATTTTTTATCTTTATGCCTATTATTCTAAGCTCATTAAATGACCTAACAATGAAATATAATTAATAAAGAAAAGGCACTAGCATAACCATAGCTTTATCTTAAGTTGGAGAAGATACCTTAGATTCATTCAACCCATGATTCATTAGACTTAGTTAATCCATTGAACTTCGAAACCTTAGCTAGATCCTAAGATTGGTATAACCTTACTCATTACTTGTGATAGATTGAATAGTTGATAGTTATTCATTTAGTTATTTAATTTAGTTTATTATTTCAATTTAAAGTTGTTTACATAAGCAAACACTAATTGAAACTGTAGTTACAGTAGGTCCTTATGGGAGATGATATCTTGACTCATTGTCCACCATATTATTTGCTAATAGTTGTGCATTTACCTTTAGTTGATCTTAGGTTAGATTATTATTAAGATTAGATATAGGTAGGCCTCGCACAAATAAAGTTTTGGTACCATTGCTAGGGATCTATCTAGTAATATTAGGGATATATTGGTGTTAAATAGTTAAAATTTTATTTTTAATTTTCTTTGATTTTTTAAAGTTTTAGTTTATACAAGTGTTTATATTTGGGTGATTGCAAGTAGTTGAAAAATGGGATACGCACGATTATTTAGATTACCAGTGGTATGATGATCATGTAGCTTCAATTGATGTTAGTGAAGATGGTTGGATGGCGTTTGAGGATCATTAAAGTGACACTTACAACTTTAGTTAGATGCTTCATCTAGATTACTTCAAGATTAATTTAACTTATGTTGTGTTGCCTATACAAGATTTCTATCAACAGCAATAAGAAAAGGGGTCTACCTTTGGACGGCTATTAATGAAATTTATATCTAAGGAAGAGGATTTTATGTTCAATCTAAATATTTAATTAACGTGATTACTTACTTTGATTATCTAACCAATTATGATGTTTATTGAAACTTTTCCCCTAGATGATTATATGAGGATAATTTAAGTGGATTGTTATTTGATTTATATATTTATATGATGTCGAATGTGGTGCTATTGAAATTATTATTACATTATGGTGCATATAGTTGAGTTAAGCTTAGAATGGAAATGAATATAAGGAAAATTAATTGAAAATCATGAAATCTTTACATAAAAAATCAAAGAATTAAATCAATTAACTTAGATGGAATGAGAAAGATATGCTTAGCCTTAAATGAATATGTTTAGTTGATTTAGTTAAAACAAGGAAAATATAAGTGGTTTTCCTTTGTTAGGGTGAATGTTTGATGGTGTATTGTAATAAGGTCTATAATGAGTTGCCATTCATTCCTTATTTTTTTTAATCCCATTAACAAAAGAATATTGATAGTACTCATTATATACACATTTTATGTATGTTTTCATAGTCACAATCTCAGCTTTGAGGGCACTTTTCATGTGAATTTGCTGCTTAGTTGATTAAATTTCAAATATGACTTTCTCATAATTATTTTGGTAAAAATGTATGTTTTTGTAGGTCTTAGTGATCCTTTTGATACATAAAAGGAGTTAGATGATTTGTGGAATCAAAAGAAGGAAGAAATTTGTCAAGTCAGTGAATTCTATACCCTACCTCACGGGTATCGCCTAAGCCATATAGAAAGTTTCTAGATAAAATGTCAATTGAGTAAAGTAAATGAAATATAATTGATAGCTCTTAAAATTATACATCATTTGGGTATGATTTCTTGATGATTATATTGACTTTGAGGGAAAATTTCACGTGATTTATATGTATATTGAGTTAATATATTGAATAAGATCTGCCTACGTGTCTTTAGTGTTTGTTCAATTATTATAGGACTCTGGAGAGTAATTGGATGCACTTTTTGAGTTAGAAGAGATATGGAAGTAATTTACAAAGCATGAGCACTAAGTTAGGTAGCTTGACATCAAATTTGGTGGCCAATGGATGAATGAAGGAAGGTGCATCGAGAGAAGAACTATAGGATCATAAAGCTGGAAAGGCCATAGTTAAGGGCGAGACAATGGCCTTACCTATGATTTCAAGGCAGAGAATCCCATAACAGTCCTTCACATCAATATAACTGAAATTAGATTATTATGCACATATCTCTTGCCTTTTGAAGCTCCAAGCAATCACTAAAGGGGAGAACTCAAGTCCTAAGTCATCTTCCAAGGGTTTTGCATAAGATTAAAGGAGAGAGATTCATTCAAACACATAAAATTCATGATTAAGATTAGATTTCACATCATGGATCTTCAAAGAGTCAAAAAAATTAATATCTATAACCATGAGCATCTTTATTTATTTCCTTCTTATGATTATGGATGTGACTTTTGTGATGCCTAGGAACTAATTCTTTCATAAGATTTAGGTTTTTATGAACTTTAAGATGTAGTATTCGTTGTTTTATTAATTTAACATTGAATCTTCGGATTTATGTTAGATTTGTTTATAAAATCAATGACATTGGATTTTGATTGTCATATGAATGTAAACTTCAATTATAATGTTATGATTGTGCATGTATAGATTGAAAATCAAATGTATACTTTAGAATAATCCTTAAACAATGCTTCTTACATATAGACCTAGAGATAAGCTTACATAAGTTGTCCAGATTTGGTGGTGATATGTATGTACTAAACGTGCCTAAGTTTTATATATAAATAAATCAAAAAATAATAAATAAAAAAACTAAACATGTTCAGGTGTTGAACCAGAAGGACTGTATATATTAGTGAAATTATATCCTTATTACCTAGCCTAATTAAAGATGATTAAATGATCAATTGATTAAAATAAAATAAGCAAAACAAACGATGCGAATTTAAAGACAATCTCACACTAGTTAATCAATAATATTGAAGCTATGATTCAGATTATTAATCCCCCAAGATTTGTTGTATTAATCATTTTACTTTGGTTTAATGGATTTTCCAAATTACCTTAGACGTAGTTCCCTAAAGTGAATTACAAGCTTATGGTTAAGTGATGCAATCCCTGCTCAATATAACATACTAAACGATTGATCACATGGTAGGTGTCACGGACTACTAAATAATAAAATACCTAACTAATATAAATAACTATATAGTAGGAAAATTCAGGGTTGATCCCATAGAGAATTGGTTTAGCTATTCCTAATGTTGCACAAAAGAAAAAAAATAAAAATAAAAAGAGAACCCTTGGATACGAAAGAATTAAAAAAAATACAAAGATAATTAACAAAATTAAAGTGAATAAAATTAGAAAGTAAATAACAAAGACAAAACGTTGGACTGAAGATATTATCTAGATTTGTGAATTACAATTGATCATGAAATCCTAAAGATTGTTTTATGCCTAAGATGTTATCCTGTGGACATAAACAAGTTCATCCTTCCTAAGTTCCCCCATTTTTAGATAAGTTATATACAATAGAAAATTTACCTTTAATCACGTGACAACCTAGAATAAGCTCTCTAAATTTAGTGATGTGGCAGCATTAAGAACTGGGGAACGACTAACTAAGGCCATGATCTCACAAGCTCAGATTATGTAGCCTTAAGAATCAAAATACTAAACTAGTTGATTAAGTTTACCTACAAAATTAATTAACCTATTGCCACTTATAGATTTTGCTAATGATAATTACGGATCAAAAAATAAATCCTAGCAATTGAACTAGAAACTAACCTAGGATGACCAATCTTATGAATTAATTCCTAATTCATGGTATTAATTCTGAATTAGAATTCAATCCTAACATAAATCACAATATCCATTAAAGATCCAATCAATTCTTATAATTATCATCCTTGAATCCATCAGATATCTTCAATCCCATAAGAAAACTAAGCTACCATAATGAAAATAACATTAAAATTAATATCAAATTAAAGGAAAACAGAAAAGAAATAAATAAATCATAAATCATATAGGAGAAATAAGGCTGGAAAATTCAAGAAATAACAACTATATTAATAAAAAACCAAGTTTTATCACTCTTCAACAATATCCAAACAAAATACATAAGAAATATAAAAAATATAAAAAAACATTAGAAACATAATTAAAACTAGAGTTCAAAACCTAAAAGTAGCTAATATAAGGTTTGAACATGAAAAGCGTTGAAAAGAACAAAAAAAGAAAACACGCCAAAACTTATAGAAAATACAAGGAAGATGAAAGACTGCCCAAGTAGGAGCCACAAGTGATGAATTTGCTTCGTCTTTTCCCTTTTGTGAGACCACTCTAGGGTTTGGAACATTTTAGAAGCAATTTGGTTAAGTTTGACCTTAAAAATCGCAAAGCGACATTGTTTTACAAGTTCAGTTTGAGTCTCAGAAATTAACAACCTCTGTCCCTTTTCTCATTTTTTTCTCTAACTTCTATACATCTTTAATAGCTATGACATTTGGTATGTAGATTTATCATTTGATTTTCTTACACCATATTGTTTTTAGAATGATCTGATCTCTAAAAGTACATCAAATTCATCACCAAAGTCACTTGCACCAAATCTGGTGTTTAATTAAGCTTATCTTGTTATTTTCTTGATACATCCTTTGTGACTTGTCATATGATCTTGACATTTGGTGCGGAACTTCACAACATGATGCTCTAAGTCCTCAAGTTTAGTCCACTCCTCATCTCGTTCCAATTTTGCTCTAATTCTACTCAAAACTTGTCATATGGATTTGACATTTGTTCCTTTTGATTTTACATGCAAATTTGTGTCCTAAGGTCAAATTTGCATGTAAAATCAAAAGGAACACAAATCAATCATTTAAATATTAAAATAGGGGCTAAATTACATTGAAACTTGCAATTTCCTGTTGGTTTTGAGGATCAGGAAAAGATGACATTCACTTATCCTTATGGCACTTTTGCATATAGAGGCATGCTTTTGGCTTATGTAATGCCCCTGCCACTTTTCAACTCTGTATGATAGATATTTTTACAGACATGATTGAAATCTACATTGAAGTGTTTATGGATGACTTTTTAGTATTTGGTACATCGTTTAATGCATAGTTTGACAATTTGGATAAATTTTTAAGAAAATGTGAAGAGACTAATTTAATTTTGAATTGGGAAAAATGCCATTTTATGGTGACAGAGTGCATAGTTTGAGTCATAAGATTTCAAGTAAGGGAATTGAAATAGATCCACCAAAAGTCTAATTAATTGCTCAATTCCCATTGCCTAATTCAGTTAGAGCAATTAGTAATTTTCTCGACATGCTGGATTCTATAGACGCTTTATTAAGGATTTTTCTAAGATAGCAAAGTCCCTTACTAAACTTTTGATAAATGACACAATATTTAACTTTGATGATAAGTGTATGCGTTATTTTCAATTATTAAAGGAGAAGCTCACTAATACACTTATTTTGGTATCACTTGATTAGTCTCTTCCTTTAGAGTTGATGTGTGATGCAAGTGACTTTGCAGTTGGTGCAGCACTTGGGCTATCAACAGTGCTATTAAAGGAAGAGCATGGTGTTGTTGAAGGATGATCAACCCTAAAGTGAAGAAGTAAAAATTCGACTATCAATGGTGGTCTACAGCCACCGTTATGCATAAGCTAGGGTGCCGTTGATGCATGAGTCAACAATATCAACTCTAAATCTCCAATTTTAAGGCTGTGGCATGTATCCAATTAATGCCATTGTCTGCTAGCATACGTGGGAGTCCAGAAAACCTAAAAGAGACAAGAAAAATAATAAGAGTCAGACAAGGTGGGGAGATTTACATATAGAGTTTTGAGAGAGAAGGTCGTCCTTCTCTCTCAAAACTTCTCTCTCAAAACTTAGTTCATAGGCTTCAAACACTTTCTACTCAAATTAAGTGTCATTTTTTGAGTTTATGGTCATTCAAGCTTGTTCTTAAGACTTATTTCTAAGTTTGTGAATTGTTGAATGTTTAGTTGTAAAACCAAAAACTACTAGTTTTATACTAAAAAAATGCAAGTATACAGGTCGTAACTTATAGTAAAGAACGGATATTGATCCCACAAGGTTTGAGTTTAGTCACCAGCTAATTTAGGTTTTTGTTTGTTTAAGAAATAATTTTAGGAATTACTAATTTAGAAAATAAAATAAAATAAAATAAACTAGCAATAACAGCCAATTAAGATGAAGTGCATGAATTTGATAACCAAGGTTTAAGATTAGGAGTCATTTTATCACTATTTTGCTTTCCTCTTCACTTAATGATCCAATTTTGTTTGACCCAAGACTTTCTAGTGCTTAATTACCCTCTCTCAAGGTGCAATTAATTGTCCCTAGCCAAATATATTAGGATTGATTATGCTATCTCTAGCCTTACTAACCTCTCCTAACCATTCAACTAGATGTTAAGCAATCTTATAGATAATCTTTAACAAATAGCCAAGATCTCTCTTCAACTACATATAAAAACCTGAATATGTATAGGTCTATTGGGAGCCAACTCTCATTGTACTACCCAACATAGTTAGCTAACTCACCCTCTCGGTCTATTGCAAGGCTACCCTACTCACCCTCTCGGTCTATTATAAGGTTTAAGCTCAATACATATCACAAACAACCATTCATTGAATCATAAAGCAAGAGTTCCGCAAAATAATTCTAGAACAACTACTATAAAATATTTAGCTACTCATAACAACAATAAATCCATCAACAATTATTTTTCCCATACAAAAAAGTAGTAAAGAGGGTGAAGAATGAACTAGACAAAGCCTTGAAGCTCTTCTCTTCACTTCTAGAATGCTGGAAAATCTAGGTTTTGATGTTTCTTGACGATTTCCAAGGTTGATTGGGTTGCCTCCTTTGTGTAGCCACTAAAAACCTCTTCCTTGCCTCTTCTTGGGTGTTTTCTAATGAATGTTAGAGGCTCCTTAGGGTTTAGACCACTTATATATGTCAAAAGTATGGTTTCAACACTTAAAATCCCGTTTTGCACTCGTAAAGGAATCAGTTCCACTAGTCATGATTGTGACAAAGGGTTGTTATCCAAGGGGTGTCAATAGAGTGACCTATTTGGCAGTTTCAAGCATCCTTCACTCTTTTGACCATAACTTGTACTCTGGAGCTTCGATTGGCTTTACATTTTAACTAGAGACTCCTAACATCTTGATTTTTGTCTCCACCAATTTTCATTTCCATATGAGCTCTAAAATTATTTCTAATAAGCCATCAAATGCACCTTTGAAACATCCAAGTTTGCAATCCTGATACGTGTAAAATCAACCAACAAAGTGCATCAAACTATCCTTCAAATAAGCTTAAAATGCACCCCTAAACACTACAAAAATAAAGAAACACTTAAACACTTCAAAGATCATGCAAAGATGAAAAAAATGCAAAACATGAAATAAACTAAAGCTAAAACACATAAATAAACACTTAAAACATATGAAAACAACCTAGAAACATAACCTAAAGGCACACTTTTCAACTTCCCCAAACTTAAACCTTTGCTTGTTCTCAAGCAAAATCAAACACAACTAATCCATCCTATCAATTTATCTTCACAAGGATCAATAGCATGCAATATTTCAAACTTCGGCTAACTCGAATGTCAAGCTACTACATATATCAAGAATAGTTTTCATCGAGATACATAAAAAAACTCAACTTATGACAATATCGATCAAAAGCAAGCGTAAAATCAAAATGGGTCTTCCTCGCAGAATTCACTCATTTCACTCAAGTGTTTAAAGGTTAGGGTTTTGCTTAAAACTCTTTATAAGAAAGCACACTACCATAGGCTTGAAAATACACTAATTTTCTCTATTGTGATTTCATGCACAAATAGATCAAAGGGAATTTACTAAGGGTTGTAATGGGGTTAGGGTTAAGGTATGCCAAAACGGGTATGAAAGGTTCATCACAATAATTCATAGATTACTAAGTATGCAAAGGGACACAAAATGACCTCTTAAGGTATGCAAATGGATAAAACTACTACTCATAACTTATTTTTGCTATGAATTGTTATTCCTTTTCTTTTCTTTTTTTCTTCTCTATCTTTTCTTCTTCTCTTTTTTTCTTTTTATTTTTTTCTTTTTTTATTTTTTTTGAACAATAATAAAGAAACAATAAACAAAATACTAGTTAAATGCAATGTGCCCTATGTATAGAAGTACTAATAACTGCTCAAATCATCCCAAAAAAAGTTATAGCCAAAATTTCAAACTAATGCAGACTTAGCACACTATTAAACTTGTAATTGGGTAAGTTAATGGGGTTTGAGAGTTTTAAAATGGGGGTGTTTTCTTTATGAAACAAACAGGTACAAGGCTCAAAGGGGTTTTCAAGAGATAATGACATAGGTTGGTCATTTAAACTAAAGGTTACAAGAAAAAGGGCCTTGATCACTTTTATTTAGCATGCATTTAGTAGATAAAAATTGGTTTATAGCAAGTTCTAGAGGTAACCACCTATGAGAGTATCACACACACAAGGAATGAAATGACTTTGGAAAAGAGTCATATAGGCTCAAATCCTCACTTATGCTCAATTGAAGACCCATCATGTTTCTGTAGATCACCTAATCACTCCAATGTCAATTTCTAGGTAAGCCTATGTAACCAACTACTTAAGTCAATCTGCATGATTCACCTTATATTTAAGTGACCTAATTCAACTTCAAGCATGCATCTCAATCCCATTCCAATTACTATGATTGAATTTCGTAGCAACATATCATTACAAAGGTTTAAACGCAGGGAAAAAAAACTAATACTAAAACCCATATCATGCATCCTAAATGACATGCAAACATGAAATGAATTTTCAAACACCAAACTCCACAAGCACAACATGAAACAATTAGCTACCTCCCCACACTTGAAGGACACATTGTCCTCAATGTGTAAAGAAAAAAATAAAAGAAAAACAAAGAACAGAACAACATAATCACAAACTAATCAAATCACATTGCAACAAAACAACTAACAAACAAATAAAAGAAACAAAGAACAACTAAAAGGAAGGGTAAGAGAGCTTATGGAGGGGGAGGTGGCGATGGTGTGGGGGATGGCAAGTTCCTTCCTTAATTCCATGGCAAAGAAAACTTTTTTTCCTTCTCTTCATTTGGTCCTCAGTCAAGTTTTAATCCACAATAAACCTTTTAGTAATCATAAAGGCACCTAAAAAAAATTAAGAGAACAAAAAAGAAACAAGATAAGATCCAAAAAACTCAAAAGCAAACTAAATACAAAACTACACTAAACACAATGACAAGAAAATTAAAAATAAACATGAGAATTTGAGGTCATTAGCTTAACCATTTTCATTTAATCAGAAGGGAGTGAGGAAAAGGAAAGAAAGTACTTCCCTTTGTCTTGAAGGAAAGTCTCCAAGATACAACTTGTCGTGATGCCCAATAGCCTTGAATGCTTCTCTTTTGAAGCCTTTCACTCCAACCTTCCCATGCTTGAAGAATTGATCCGCTTCAAAAGATCCTCTCTCTCGAAATTTGAATCTACAAAGGAACAACTTCAACCTTGCTTTAATCCTCTTCTTTCTCACCTTAACTACTCTCTTCTCTTGTTCTAAAGTCAATTGACTCATAGTAATCATGGGTAGTGTTTCTTCTTCACTCAAAGAGGCATATCTAAAGCTTGGAACTAAAGATTGCAACTTAAGTATCGGTGGTCTCACAAAGGAAATTATGGTAAGGGGCCTTAAAGTTGTGAATTTGATAAGGAAGAAACTTTTTTTCCAAAAATAAATTTTTTAAAAAGAAATTAAATGATTGTATGCGTGAAAATGGCTACTTGAAAAAGGAAATGGATTTGTGAATATTAGAGTGTGAAAAGTTAAAGAATGAGAAGCATGATGTTTTAGAAGATAGAAATACATGGACATCAGAAATTGATAGGTTGAAAATTGGGATGAATGCCATGTTAGATTCTAAGAGTGTGGATAATATTGCCATGAATGACAATGATCATAATTAGTTGCATGAAAATGATCCTTTGAAGAAAGAAGTGGATTTCCTCAAGGAATCTTTGTCAAAATTCATAAAGGGTAAGGAAAAACTAAATTGCATGCTAGGAGATTAAAAAATTCCTATGATAGACATGGTTTAGGTTTTGTTAATGAAAATGTTTCTAAGAATGCAAAAACAATTTTTATACAGGGAAAGAACTTAAAAGATGAAATTTTTTCTAGGCTTTCATTTGACAGTGTTACATCATCATCAAAATAACATCTTAGGAAGACCAATCACACATACATGTATGCATCTAAGACAAAAGCTAGAAAGGATGTACATGTAGTCAAAAATAGGCATAACTTATTTAGAATTACAAAATATAAAAACAATGCATTTAAGCCTCAAGTTAGGCAATATAATTCTTTACATTAATTTACTCGATGTAAGCATATTTAAAATTCTAAATGCATGTTTCAATCATTTCCTAGGTCTCACTTTCATTAAGAGAGAACATCTTGTGATAGAAGACGTAGAAATGGGTATAATGTGTTTTGGAATCATTTTAGACAAAATGGCATGGCATACATGCAAGCTCCATATATGCATGATTACATCTCTATGAGAACTTCATATTTACATCCTAGGAAGTCATATCATCAAGAGAAAAATATGTATAATATTAGGTCGTATAGAAGGCAAATTTAGCCAACTTATACATAAACACACCATATGCATTCCCATCCATCTAAAAACATTCCCTATGCTTACTCTAGATCAATGAATATGTTTCATTCATATTCTAGGAATAGCATTCATATTCTAGGTAGGTTAAGGAATATGTTTCATTCATATTCTAGGAATAACATTCATTAAAGGATAACGTTTAGAGATTCAAGATGTAAAAATGCATTTAAGTCTAGTATTAGGAAAAATGGTATGTTTCATGGTGATATCCCTCATATGTATAAGCGTAATCCTAGCAAAAGTCATTTTCATAGGAGAAATCCATGTAGGTATAAAGATAACATATTTTATTACCATATGCATAATGTTACATAAGTTTGTAATTTTTATGGAAAAGTTTAGCATTCAGAAACTTTTGCTTTACTAAAAAAAGGATGTTTAGGAAACCCTTACAAACATGGATTGGAAAAGGTTCTAAGGCTAACTCCTAAGGACTCCAGTCAGTATAGGTACTTAAAGTCTATTAGTTCTTCGTTTTTTGGTCAACATCCTTTGTTATAAATTGATGTCAAGCTAAGATGTTAAATAAATAGTATCTCCAAAGATGGAATATTCACTAAGAACCCTCACATGAGCTTATTGAAGCCCAATTGTTGAACCAAGTGAGAAGTAAATACTTTGCATCATATGGTGATGCAAAAGGAACTATTCTTATGTCCTTATACAATAATATATAGTTGACTTGATTTTTAGACATT
This sequence comes from Pinacopodium congolense, assembly GCA_028565735.1. Lineage (NCBI taxonomy): Eukaryota > Viridiplantae > Streptophyta > Magnoliopsida > Malpighiales > Erythroxylaceae > Pinacopodium > Pinacopodium congolense. Next base: position 5,879 of record JAOXYD010035808.1, on the reverse strand, counting down.
TATGCTTGATTTGAGAATATTGACCTTGACTTGTACGTTTTAGATTGAAATATGGATTCATTTCTTTAGGGAGAACCCTTATGTCACTTGCATCTTTTGGAAATGGATATTGGCGTAAATTTTTGGAAAATTTCATTTACAATTAATGTTATTTTCAATTGGTATTATAGCATATGATTTGATGTTATTTTTCAATTGCTATGAGAATCCATGCATGATTTTTTCAATTGATACCATGTTTTACAAGTGAAATCATTTCTAAATTTTGTATATGTTTTTGAAAAATCATTTTTTAGTACATTTCCCTTTATATGAATAATTTTTTCAAATGCACAAATTTAGGGGTAGTACATCACTTGGCATTATATTAGTTGTTTCATGTAGGAAAATTATTTTTTGAATCATATTCATGCTTATGTTTATGTTTTGAACGTAAAATGTGGCATCTTAAGTGGTATATATGTTTTGGATGCATAATAGGCATAATATGAAAACTTTTTTCTTTTTAAAATAATATAAGTTTTTCATGCCAAGTATGCATAATTTATGGTTTTCATGCAACATATGCATAATATAAGGAAACATTTGGTTTTGATGCCAAATATTCACAGACGTGTTTTTTATATGAAATATGCATAATATGTAGTTTTGATGTAGAATATGCAAAATATACACAGATATGTGTGTTTTGATGCAAAAGTTGCATAATGTGTGTCTTTGTTGCATAAAAATTGTAACATATGTTTTGATACATTTTATGAATTACGTAGAAAAATACGCATTTTTGAAACATAATGATGCATAATATGCAATTTATGATCCATCATGTGCACTAATCCCTTTTCATGATTTATTATCCTATAATGTATAATTGCAAATATTTAGAGGGAGTATTATAAATAATTGGTATATTTCTTAACAAAAAGCATGAATTAATGGGAAATGAGTTCTAGAAATTACATATAATTGTTATTCTCTTTGATGATGTTAAAAAGGGGGATAGCGCAATATGATATTAAGAAATAATGAGTTTTAAGTATAAAAGGGGAGAGACATATCCTTTTAAAATGGATGATGCATTTATATGAAATATATTGCATATGTATCTTATATGTTGTTAATATCACATGTTTTGTCAAGATCAAAAGGGGAAGATTGTTGAACCAAGGGAGGTTCCAAACATGTGTTTTGATGATGACAAAACATTATTGTTACTATTACTAATATTTGAGTTTTGATGTGCTAGGAAGATAGGTTGATGAAATTTGTGTAAGGATATGTATTAGAGCGCAAGGTAGAAGAGTCTTGTTGAAGGAAATCAAGAAAGGAAAAAGCATTGAAGTATTATAGTGAAGATTAATAAAGAAGATCATGCTAAAATAGGGTTAGGAAAGTGTCTTAGTATTTATGCTTCCTTGATCTTAATCAATGCATGAAAAAGCACTCCCTTTTTAAAGTCGTATTTGGATGAACATTTGCATATAAATTTTGGATTAATGTTTTAGTAATTAATTAAACTTAATTATGGCATTAACATATTACCAATTTTCTTAGAATGTTTCATTAAAATGAAATTGCATAATCAAGAGATAATATAATGAATTTTTTTAATGTATGTCTTTTAATGAATGTAAATGTTTTTCATACGTGTTTGATTATGTTTAAGTCATTTTATGATGTGAATTTTGGTTTGAGTCAAATTGTTATATGAAAAGTTTTTTTTTTTGAATTGGTTGTGAAATATTTGAAATGATTTGGAAAGGTTTTAAAAATGTTTAGTATAAGAGTTTCCATAATAAAGGAAAAAATTTTATGTTTGAGTCAAATTAAAGGATTTGATAATTGAAATAGCCTTGAAATATGTTTTCAAATTATTTAAAGTTATATTTTATGTTAGGAAAATTTTTGGAAAGATTTGACACTTGTTTGTATTATTTTTACCCATTTATTGATGTTTAATGGTAATTGGTCATGATGAACGGTGTCGTTGTAGTTTGTGACTACAATGATGATTTAAGTCAAAGATTAATGGTGCTATTAATAAGCCCAAAAACTATAGTTGAGGTCCAACAACTAGTTTCCTAAAAGTTACAACTCTAGATTCCCCCAAATGGCTGGTTTCTATTTCTAATGGCTATGTGAGCTTATATCTTTATGAAATTTTATCAAAGATTTGAGCATACAAATTCAATTTTAAAAAGCTAACTTAGTTCTATTGCAACTCTTATTTCAATCTCAGTTTTCAAGTTTTAAAGTCATTTTTAGTGCTTCAAAATTATTGTTCTTAATCTTTTACATTTTAAAGAATTTCACTGAGCTTGCATTTACATTTTTTGGTGTTTATTTCATTAGTTTCAAGTTTACAAAGGCATACACATTCAAACTGTCCAGTTTTGCATGTATAATAGTTCCTACTCATCTTTATTTATATAAATTCAGTTATTGTGAATCAAAAATTTTCTAGTATATTGAAAATCGATTAATTAAGAGGTCATTTGGTATCACTTCTCATTTCTATTTTTAGTTTTTATTTTTGTATATGTGTATTGATTTCTGTACTGTTTATATTGGTTTCTGTGTTATTTTTTAGATTTCTGTGTTATATTAGTATGTTGTATTTTTCGGTTTCTATGCTATTTTTATTGGTTTCTGTGTTTATAACAAGAAACAGAAACTGAAAACCACAATGAAACCAAATAAGGCATAAGGTTATAGTAGGTTTTTTGGTGTTTATTTTCCCATTTTAGTGGATTAAAATCATTAATATGGTAGCTTAAACTTATATACTTTAGATTTTGATAACTTGCATGTTTTTCTGTTTAATTTTTGATTGTTTAATACTTTATTGCATAAGGTTCATTAATTCACCATCAAAGGTGTGTTAGGTTACATATTCTAGGGAAACTGCTTAGGTTGAATATTTTTATTAATTAAAGGCTACTCCTTACCATTAAAATATAGTTAATGGGTTGTTCATGACATATGGTAAACTAGATTTGAGTTATTTTAATTATTGAATGTGAATTAGAATGGATTATACTTTATATAAGCATTAAAGAAAGAATTGGTAATTGTGTTTGATGTTGTTGGACTTATTGAATCATTTTGAGCTCATTAAGTACTTATTTTGATCAAGGTAAATTCAAGAAGTTTTATGAGGTTTAAAATCTAGATTTTGGTGCTTTTAGTTGGGATCAAAATTATTTATTTTATTCTTTGGTTTAAAGGTTCTTCTTTACTCATTGGAGAGAAAATTGTTGGGTTCTTCTTGATTCTTGAAATCAAGATTGTATTGGGTTCCTCTTGACCTTTAGAAAATAAGAGTTGTGGGTTACTCTTCACCATTAAATAAGATTGTAAACGTTACTTTTCACCACCTCTGTGGAAAGAGGAAGTTATCAGGGTTCCCTTTTACCCTAAGGAAGAGTTATTTTAAACAAAATTTCTAACAAGTAGTTGAAGAGCAGACATAGGCCTAAGAGGTTTGACCAAACTACTATAAAAATTGATTGTGTACACTTGTTCCTTAACTCTTTAGTTTATGCACGTACGATTGATTAAATTTTCATAAGTATTGGTATATCATTATAATTTGAATTTCGGTCTAAAGATTGCATATAGTTAAAATTGGTTTAAGTAGCTTAGATTTTTTAGTTTAGGAGATGATTTTTAAACACCCAATTCACTCCCCTAGCTGCCATAGAGCTTATAGATTGAATTAGATTTTTCATGTTTTAAAAGAGTTGTACTCATAAGAGGAAATTAAATATCAAGAGGAATTTGGTAAATTGGTTTTAAAGAAGTCCTCATGATAAGTCAAAATATTTTTGAAAGGAAATGAAGTTTCATTGAATATGTATATGTGTTTCTAAATTTTTTTGAATCAAGGTTTTGATGAGAAGTTCTAGGGAAATTAGAAAAAGATGAAAATGCTTGGGAAGATCTTTTGAACTTGTCTAAAGTTTTGTAAGTTTGTTTAAATATAGTTAAGTCAATTTTTTAAGTTTTTTAAGTTTGTGTTTGACATTATTTGAAACGTCGTGGTATCTACAATAACTTGTAAGAAGTTTTAGAACTTGTATGACTCAGTTTTGGAGTGCAAAGAATTTTTTTGAATTGTATTGGAAAGTTTTAGAAAATTTTTAAAAGGCAATTGAAAGTGTTTAAGATAAAAAAATATTTGTATAACCAAAATATATATTTTATTTTCATTAACTAAAATTTTTTGATAATTTTAAAAAGTTTGAAAATGGATTTAAAACTTGTGCGCAATGTCTTTGGACTGAAAGAAATTTTTTTGTAATATTTAGAATTGTTTTGAAATGAAAAATTTTTAAATTTTGCTTAAATTTGGTTTGAGTGAATATTAAGGGCTTGAGAATTAAGATTGTTTTTGGGGTTAGGGATTGTTATAGGTTCCCTCCTCACCCCTTTTTTGGAAAGAAGCCATTTTTAGATTATTCTTCACCATTTTGGGGAAAGAAGAAGTTGTAATTGTTCCTCTTTACCCAAAACAATATTTGCATTAGTCAAAATCCAACAAGATCATTTAAGTGGGCATTGGCTACTGATTGATTAGTCAAACCACTAAATAAATTGGGATGTATCCTTCGTTTTCATTTAATCTTTAATTTTTATTCATATTGTGATTATTTTAGAATTGCCTTGCTTTGATTTATTATGTTAAATTTGCATATCTTTTGCATATAGGTTGAATTTCATTTTAAAGATTAATTGTACATTGCATAAATTAGTTTAGATGGTTTAGTACTTAGTTCGAAAATTTTTTTGCACATTGAATTCATGCCACTCTTAGATGCCTAAGGCTTATGGATATTAAAAGTGATATTTAAATGATACATTAATTAAAGGAATAAAAGTTTCATGATTATCATAAAATTGAAAATCATATAAAATTGTGTGAAAATAAGTTTTTCTTTTGGATGCTACTTTTGGGAGAGAAAGTCCAGTATTTTTAGATGCTTAACATGGGGGAGAATTTAAATATATTGGGTATTTTGAATATTCTATAATCTCTTTGGATTTAAATATAGGGGGAGCATTTTAATATATTGTTGATATCTATATTTTTGACCAAAATAGCAAAAATTAAATGATATTAGTTCTTTTTATTCGGATCAAGTTTTGAATTTTAATGATGTTGATGATTTTGCATTAAATTGACCTTAAAAAAGGGAAATAATTTACAAAATCATTAAATCAAGGGGAAGTTTTGTTAATTTTAATGAGTTTTGATTTTTTGAAAGTCTCTTAATGATTTTGATGAGTTTATATTATATTGTTCTTGGCTTTATAAAAAGGCGGAAGAGGTTGGTAATGTTTTGATTATAAATTAATGTTGTATGATGCATAAATTTAGGGGGAATTTCTATCTTTTTATTTAATTTTTAGGTTAAGTTTTGAGTTTTAATAATTTTTTTAATCATGTGTTATGTTGCTTTTGATTTTATATAAAGAGAGAAATTTTGAGTAGTATTGGAGCAATGTGATTTTTTTTACCATATGAATTTAAAATCACATGATTTTTTATTATTATTAATAATTCTAAAAAGGAGGGAGAAATTGCGAGATATTAGATTAAGGGGGAACAATCTGATTTTTCTTAATTTGATTTGCATTTTACGTTTCCTTAATATTATCAGGTATTGTCACCATAAAAAAGGGAGAGATTATTGAAGCAAGGGAGGTTTTATTTTATATTTTGATAATGACTAAACATATTTGATGTTAATGATTTATTTATGTTGAATTTTTTTAAAAAAAAAGATAAGAAGATGATTTGCAAGAACACAAGTTAGAAGCAAAGAAATTTGCATTTTGAGCCAAACGTATTTCCATATAAAGTATTAATCAAATGA
>JAOXYD010035797.1:0-13937 GCA_028565735.1 Pinacopodium congolense | reverse complement strand
AACATTTAAACACAATATAGGGGTCATAATGCATCAAATTAACTATAAAAATCATATCAAATTGACCCCTATCAGTTTCTAAGATATAACAAGTGTTTTTAGTCCCTCTAAATGGCTGCTAAGATTCTAGATCTAGGAAAAACAAATTAAGATTAAATTATTTTTTTCGTCTCATAGAAATCCCATATGTACTTTGATTTTGGGACTAAAATGATACTAAATTCAGAGTACAACAAGTCGTTATGAGTCCTCATTGGTTTACTATTCTGGAGCTTGAATGTAATAGTGAATATCTAGAGAGCAATGGTGTTGTCAATGTACTACTGTTCATGTCCAAAAATTGCAGAAAAATTTCCACATGCTATATAACAGTTGTGAGGAAAGCTATGAGATTTGTCTAAAAGACTTCATGGCCTATGTCATGGCTATGACACTAACTATGACTTTGTTCCTTAAAATATACTAAGAAAAAACTCTCCAATTTCATTCTTTAGCTCTTTTTTTATTATTTTCACTCTTTAAGTTTCAAAATCCTCACAATTTGAAACTTTATAAAAAGAACACATAATTAACATTAATGTATTCTCTTAACAGGTAAAAATACTGCATATTATACCTTAAAACTCATGTAAATCAGCCACTAATAAGGACGTTCTAATTAAGTTTTGACATTGATAAAACAATCATAATACTAATAGTTGTATTGTACTTCTTATATTTGAAACATAGGTCTAAGAAAACATGTTGAAAGATACAATTTAGAGTCATTTGAACCAAAGTGGTGATATATGAAGATCAAGTGCTAAATTGAAGGCTTAGAGATCAGGAAACTTTTAAATAGCTTATACTTTGTAGTTTTTATTGCAGGTCTTATCATGATCTTTTCAAAGTGTTTTATGGGCTCAAAATTATGTGTAAGCCTTTATTATTAGAGTTTATGCATATAGGTTGTATAATCAAGAGAAAGTGTACGGTGAATGTTTTCAAATAATCCTCTTGATATATTAAAATATTTTGGGTAAATAGCTTGAAATATAGACATTTGAGTTTTGTGAAAAAAAAAAGTGTTTGATATGTTTTAGGGTGGGTTGAATTGTGAAAATATGTTTAAAAAGTGATCAAAATTATTCTAGGGAAATATTGGTTGCTAGTAAGTGTTAAGTCTAAATTCTAATGACTAGTTTCAATAAGAAAAGTTGTGTTAAATGATTTTTAATTCATGCCAATGACAACAAATAGCTAATTTGAGGTTTTTACACTATAAATAGGTATGTTACAGTGTTTAAGAATTAAATGAAAGCAAAATTGATTTAAGATCATTTTGTAAAGTTTTTTGTAAGTCCAATTTAAACACTCTGGGTTGATCAAGTGAGATCTTTTATGATTGTCTTTTTGGGATGTTATTGTTATTGTTATTAAAATTACAAGGGTCACTCTTCTCCTGAAAAAAAAAAAGAGTGGTTATAATGTGTTGGTCTTCACCCATAGAGAACATAATTATAAGGGTTGGTCTTCACTCGTGAAGAAAATTGAAATAGAAAAATTTCTAATAAGGTGTTAAAGAGCAGCAATAGGTGTGGGTTGTGCACTGAATTACTATAAATTGGTTTGCATTTATCTTCCCTTATCTTTTCACTTTAAAAGTTTGTTTTATTCATTTTATATTGCTATATGAATTCAATATATTTTTTATATTCTGTGTTGCATTAAGAGAAGGGTCGTGAGTTAAGTTAAAAAACCTGGAAATTTCTACAGATACCTGATTAACCGTCTTTAGGAACCACATAAAAGCCAACAAATATTATAATATTTTCATGGTTTCTCAATGTGTAGTTCACCATAGCATCTTGGTTAGCTTTCCCTTAGGTTAACATCCCTAAGTTTGTCTCTTAGGAACTCTCTTAGGTGGCCTTGTTACATAAGCCTTTCTCTTAAAATTTTCAAATGTAAACCCAAAACCTTCTATAAAAGTTAAATCAAACAATTCTAAAATTTCACCAAATTTTTTTCAAAGATTAAAAAAGGTTAAAGACAATTTTTCTCTTAAATTTTAAAATATTTATACTTTATTCACAAATTGAAACATATGTATGAAATGCTTAGCCTAATGAATGCTTAGCTCATTAAGAAAAGGCTTACAACGAATTTATATTGATTTATTATATCTTGAAATGCTTGATTACTTCTTATTATTGGTTCTTCACTCACTTGCCTTAAACTTCTCTTAGTTCCTACATATTTTTGTAGTTTTCAAGGTTCTTCTTTTGATTGCATAATTCGTTCAATTGGCTCATTTGATAATTGAGTTTATACTAAATTTTATTTTTTACGTAATGTTTGACTTCATAATGAATGAGCTACTAATATGATCATAAGTAAATTAAAAAATAATAATAACATATTTTGTTATCATCGAAACCATGGGTTAAATCCTCACTTGAAGCAACAATGTTTGTTATTAAATAAAATCTCATTTTGATCCATTTTTATAACTATCATAGATGCAAAGATAATTATAAGTAATCTTTTATTAATTATGTTAATTTTCTTATGTAGAAATCACTATATTTTCAAAGTATTATTTTTACAATTTTAAGGAGTTTATAAGAATTAAAATCATAATTACTAATTTAGATTAAAATATCATAAAATCTCTAACCCTTCAATCGCTAGGATACTAATATGATCATAAGTAAATTAGTAACCTTGATCTTACTAAATACATTTAAAATTTAGTGGTAGTAAAATATTATGCGAACAACTTAGCAATGTTTCTTCGCCAGAAAAGTATAGTTCTTTATTTTATATACATCTCCTTATTGAGATAAATTGACTACAATTCTCTAAACTAGAAATTTCTCGACATGACAAAATGATTTTATAGAAACTATCACATGTTATTTTAATCTAAATTGCGTTAGGAAAATTTTTTCATTTTAATCCTAATGTTTTTATTCATGTTCAGGTCAAACTTTAATATTTCAAAACATTTTAAAAGAATCATAACGTTTTATGAATATTAAAAATGAGTTTTAATATCTCTTTCATCTAAGCTATTCCTACAATATATAAACTTTTATAATGTGAAATAATTGAAGGTTATGTTTGTATTCCAAAGGAAAGTTGTCCATATGGCAGTATGGGCCCACCTGAAAATTTTAACTAATAGAAAAGTTACACGTGACAGTTAACTAAGCTTGAGGTTAGAGTTCTTTTCAAGCACTTCCAAAACATTAAGTTTTTTTGAGGAGTTGTTTGGTATCATTTCGATTTTTTGTTGTGGGTTTTTTTATGTTTTATGTCTTTGGTTTTTTTTTTTTTTTAGAAAACAAGAATCAGTTTAGTTGAGATTTGTAATTAAAAAAATTAAAAAAAACTTTATAATAAAAACTACAGAAAAAAACCTATTTGGTTGAAATTTATAATAAAAACTGCAGACAAAAACCTAATTTGTTTTATCATCCTACTTTTTTATTCTTATTATAATATTATATGTTAATATTAAATTTTATTTTAAATTATTTCTTATTATATCAAATTGTATTGTTAAGTTAATAAATTATTATTGTTATTAGAATAAAATATTTGAATATTTAATATAACTAAAGAAATTTATTAATTAATTATATATAAGAAGATTCTAAAATAAAATATAAAAATTACATTGACTCATTTTGCTTAAATAATAAAATATATTCAGTAATTGATAATGCTTTAATCCTTAATAGTAGTATCATTTGCTAAAAATATAAATCAATTTCAACTTTCATTATATAATTATTCCACATTTGTGTTACAATTTCATCTTATGCTTGAGAAGTACTCGAAGTTATGTTGGGCTGATATTATACTCCACTTGAGAACTTGCATTACACTTTTAACAATTTGATATTCACTTTTTGCACAATAATCAAATAATTCATCCACTTGTCCATGCATCTTGATAAAATTATTCAAAGAGAGGCTACTTAAAATTTGCCCAAGTCTTTCAAAGATCATGAAAGTTTTTTAAAATAAGCTTCGTAGATAAAATGGCTGAAAGAGGATGATAGAAATACTAAGTTCTTCCACAAATCTATCATTTCAAATAGGAACATGGTTAACATTCACTCCATTATTGATGACATAGGTCACAGAATTTTCTCTTTAGAAAATGTCCATAACCAATTCCTTAGTTTCTTTCAAAATACCTTTGGAAGAAGTAGAGATCATTCCACTAACCTCTAAAGTATAAGACCTTTTGCAACACTAAAATCCCTAAAATGTACTTAGCTTCTTTGATTTCTCCTATTGTAACTCAAGAGGTCAGAGATGTTTTAATTCCTTCAACCCTAAAGAGACTAGAGATCCATCTCATATTACTGATTTTAGGCCTAACTATTGTTGTAACATAATTTATGAGATTATTTCCAAAATTTTAGTCAACAAGCATAGAAATGTATTCCCTCATATCGCTAGTAATGTTGAACCAAGGGAGGTTACACCATATTTTGATGATGAAAAAACAATTTTGTTTAAGTTTGTTAGAAGATATGTGTATGGACGAAGTATGAGTGAATTTTTTTAAGGAGTCTTTGAGCTTAATTCCCATTTAGAAAGACCATATATGAAGACTTTAGGCATTAATAAAGCGAATTAGTTTTGATATAGGTTTAATTATTTAATTTTTTTGTTCGTTTTGATTATTTAAGAGACTCATTCAGGAATATTTAAAACATAACTTAGAAAATGTGTATAGGTGCGTAATTAAGAGGAATTATGTGATTAATGTGTGTATATGAAAAATCCTCTTAATATATCAATATGTTGAATAATAATGCATGAAGATATGTGATTAATAAGGTTGGTAAATTTATATGAGTTGAAAAATTATGAAGTGTGTGATAAGATAATTGAAATTTGGTATCTTAGATGTTTCTAATTGTGTTAAGATTGTATAAATGTGTAAAATTTTCTTGGCATGAATTAATGTGTGACAAAATATGTTTAATTAGGGTAAGAATAGTTTTGGGTTGTATGTTGATTGGTTAGGTCGAGTTTGGGGCCAAGAAATGGAGTTTGTCCAACCTTAAGCTTTAAGTCAGTTAGTCGAACTAAGCATATCAGTCGCCCGATGTTCATTCGACTAAACCCTTTACTTCAGTCGATTGAACTTGTTGAATTCACAATAGTAATATGGCTATAGACAAAACTAATAAAGTTATAAAATATTAACATTATACAACGGTAACATAACATTTATAAACGAATTTTTAGGCATAAATAGGTGTTTATAGTATGTGTTTATGATCAAACAAGTCTTCTAAGCATTCTTACAAGTGTTCTTGAGAAATCTAAGTGATTTTTATGAAGTTTTTGTAAAGTGTGTGCATTTGTGAGGCATTTGATTTTCATTCATCATTTAAGTTTGTGTTAGCATCTTTTGTATACTAAAGTGAGCTTAAGTGAAATATTTTCAAGATTTGTTTTCATAAGGATGTGAGGTTATTCTTTAGCCTAGGGAAAAAGGAAAGAGGGAAATAAAAAGGAACTTGTGTTATCTGACGTTGTATTATTTTTGTTGCAATAGTAAAAAAATATCAACAAGTGACGTTGTAGACTGGACGTAAGACTAAGTGAACCGCTTCGAACTAGAATAAATTGTATTATGTCTCTCTTCCCTCGCTCTTTTAATTTTATGTACTTAATTTATATTATTTGTTTAAATTGAAAGTGTTGTTTAGATTCTACATTTTATAAGTTTGATAATTTTAATTTTTTTAATTTAAAATAAAATTGTAAAGACCTAATTCACCCTCAGGTGCCATATAAACCTAATAATTAGTATTAGAGCCTAAGTCTCACAATTTTCATAAATATAGTAATTTAGTGAGAAAATATCGTATGATACACATGATTAATACCTTTCCTCTCTAAACTAGCTTAGAAGGACACAACAAACATAGAGCACCTTACTTTTATGGAAATAATTATTTATAATGGAAGATTAGTATGAGACATTATTTGAGAAGTGAAAGTGTAGATTTATGGTTTGTTATTTCATAAAAAACCCATTTACCTTCCAAACTCATATGGAATGAATTGGTGCTTAAAGAAGAAGATGAGTTAGATAACTAAGAAAAGAAATTAGCCTCATTGAATAGTAGAGTTATGCATATTCTGTTTTGTGCACTAAGTACTGAAGAAGTTAATAAAATTTTTATGTGCAAATTTTCTTATAATATTTGGCACACACTAAAGGTTGCACATGAAGATACAAATCAAGCAAAAGAGACTAAAATTAGCATCCTCACTCATCAATTTAAACTTTTTAAAATATTGCATGATGAAAACATTTTTACCATGTATGCTCATTTTAATAATATTTTTAGTGCTTTAAAAGGTCTAAGTAAGACCTATTCTAATGTTGAGCATGCTAAGAAGATTCTTAAGTCTTTGCTGAAGTCATAGGAACCTAAAGTAATAGCAATTTATGAAACAAAAGACCTCGATGTTCTCTCTCTCGATGAGCTCATTGGATCACTACTAACACACGAGATGATATTGAATCATACACAAATAGAAGATGCACCCAAGGCTATAAGAAATGAGGAGAGTCAAAAAGAAGAATCTTCTTATAAAAACAAAGGAGAAGAATCAGTCGCACTCATCATAAAAGGTCTAAGGATGCTCTTATAAAGGAAGGTCCCATTTGTAAGAGAGAAGGTCAGTCCTTATTTCAAAATAATTTTATAACCTAACACATTTTGAATATGGTGAAAAATGTCATTTAAGATGACATTTCTTGCATCTTCAATAAGACGAAAAGAATGAGAAGAAAGAAAGAAAGGAAAGAAAGAGATCAAAGAATAAAGCAATAAAGGCTGCTTGGACCAAATCAAGCTACTTAGGAAAGGAATAAGCTACAAACTTGTGTTTTATGGCACAAAACGAATTAAGTTCCTCCCACTCTAGTGATGAATGTGAGGTTGAATATGTGTGTGTGTGTGTGTGTGTGTGTGTGTAGAATTAGTAGAGTTTGTGGAAGATTTAACTAAGAAATATGGAACCCATGAAAATGTTATTTGAGTATAAATTAGAAAATGAATGACTTAAAAAAGACATAGATTCAAATAACAAAGATAATGATGAATTAGAAAATGAAAATGTAGCTTCAAGGAAAGAAGTAGAATCCCTTAAGAAATCACTTTCAAAATTTAATAAAGGAAATGAGAAATTAGAAACAATGCTAAGTGTTCAAAAATTAGGAAATGATAAACATGTTTTAGGGTATAGTAATGCAAAATCTACTAGTAAAATTGTTTAAATAAAGGGAAAGAATTTAAAAGATGAATGTACTCCTAAGATTGTTCAAAATACATCAATAAGTAGACCTCAACCTAGGCATTATGCATACATGTACACTTAAAGACCTAGGAGATTTTCACAATGTCGATTTAATGATGGAAAATCTTTCATTCAACCTAGAAAAAATTTTCAACAAAAGTTCTATAATGGGTTTAGGTCTAGAAATGATTACTAAAATGCATATGACTTACGCCCTATTGTTTTGCTATTTTATGCGTTTTTCCTTTCTCTCACATTTTATGCTTTAGTTTGAATTTATGAACATTAGAGACATCGATCAATTTAAGTATGGTGGAGGGATATGTAATTTAATCACACTTGAATTTTTGTTATTTTATAACATATCATTTTATTTATTTTACCTTAATAATTGATAATTTTTGGAAAATTTTTTGATTTTGATGTTTATTATTGTCTATGTCTTCTTTTCAATTTAATTATGAAAATTTTAAATGTTTATGATTAATTTTAACTATTAAGGACTAAAGGCTTTGAACTCATTTCATAATTTGGATAATGTATACCTGATTATTAGAATGATATTCCACATATAAAATGTAACTTTTTGAGTAATTCTACAAATTCTTTTAAAGCACTTTTATCATTCAAAGAAAAAAAATTAAAAAGAATTAGAATTAATAAAAAATTTTAATTACTTAATTAATTAAATAAGTAAGCATAATTCACTCTACTGACTTCTAAATTTATATATATATATATATCTGAGAGAGAAACAGAAAAAGAAAAATAGAGAAATAATATATATATATATATTATAAGGTTGAAGTTAAAAGCAGTGCTAATATTCAGTTGATGCAATATGACTCAGTGGAGTAACCGGGGTTTATTTACAACAAAATATTTACCTTCTCGTAAAAAGACTAAAAGATTTCTCAACCAACCTGCTTACATATTTAATTAATCATATAATTAATTAAATTATGGCTTAAAATAAATAAAAGATATGAAAATGTTGGAAAGACGATGCATTAAACTCAGTATATTTGCTTTTTACATGTGGAATTGATCTTTGTTATTCAGGTTGAAGAATGAAAAGTTAAGAAATGATTAAGTGCATTTGTGACTTGATGCGATTAATTAATTATATAACATTTCGATCAATAATTTTTTTAAGGACTAAGATTTTTCAATAATTATGCTGTTGATCTTGAATTAATTTCCTATGATTATATACTATTTTAAACAAAATGAGTGATTGATTTACTTGAGGGCAAGCAAATGTTTAAATGTAGAGGAGAAGTTAAGGGAAAATTGATGGAATTTTTAAATGTCATCTGATGTGTATTTACTCATATTTTGGTTCTTAATTGTTTAATTAATGTTTAGAAATGTTTAAATCGCAAATTGATGTGAATAAATGAAGAAATGGGCACCAAGAAAGCAATTTTATCCAAGTATGGACCATCAAAGGTGATTAGAGCAATCCATGTTAATGAATGCAGCAGCATGCATTGAAGGATGAACAAAAGGACATGAACAGCAGTTCCACCTCTTATTGACGGCATTGTTGTTCATCAGCTAGGTTACCGTTAAGCTTCTACAAACATAATTTCTGACTTGTTCTTCAACATTTGCGCTTTTTTTCTTATCTAATAAATAGTTGCTCCTTTCCTATAAGTACAGTGCATCTTCAGAGGTAGAAAACAAGTAGTTTCAGGTAGCAAACTTGTTTTTTTCTTTGTTTTGTAGATCCAAGTTGGTGTTAAGGTAGTTTTTATATTTTAATCATTTGTAATTAAGTTTGCAAGTTGTTTCTTTGGATCTAGAAGCTATAATCACATGGATTAGAGTTAGTTAATTTCAATTATTAATTTATGTGGCAAAATGTTTAATTTCAATTAAGCTAGGTTGTTAAATATGTTTAATATATGGTTAAATGTATTAATTTATGGTTATCACATGATTAGTGAGCTAATCTTTGTTTATTGAATGCTTAAATTTGTGTCTTAAACTGATCACTTAACATAAAGTAATCAGATAATCGAGGATTCGAGAAATCTACCTTGGTTATTATTAGAAAAATCAATAGATAACGTGATTAAAATTAGTGCATGACCAAACTCTGGTTAATCATGAGGGTGTTAGTCATGAATTAAGAAAATTTAGGACTAGATTTCTTGAACTTTAGGCCTATTAACTAAGTCTAATGCATGATCAAACTTTAGGATAGGAAGAATAGAGATAAGCCAATATCTTAACTATAACACTATTTTGATTTAGTGAAGATACCTTAGATTAAGCATCACTAATCCATTAATTAAATCATCAACCACCTAAGCCTTGAATGATTAATTTGAATTAGGAAAAGCAACCTTGAACTCTTATGCAACTGATTGGGTGTTTTTGGATTAGTTTTATTGTAGTATTTATTTTCATATACCATAAAGTTGAGTGTTCTCTAAATAGTTTCGATTCAGTTAACCTAATACTTACATCATATTAACCTCCTTATGGGATCGATACTTAGAGCTATAAATATTTCACTATATTACTTGTTGTGACCAATGTACTTGCCGAAAAGTTGGTCTTGAATGAATTATAATTTAATGCATCAAAAGAGAAATTTATTTTAGCTAATTTGGTGAATGACTGGTAGCAAAAATGATATACATGTTCTGTCAAATGGTCGTAAAAGGTATAAAACTAATATTTAAGGACCCAAAATGATATGTGTACCAAAATTTCATTAAATATTTATTTTTATAGTTATCTCCAAGGATAAAAAGGAATGAATCACCACTATGCATTGTTAAATCAAATAGAAAATCAAAAGACCAAAATGGGTGAAATACAATTTAGGAGATACAATTGTTGTTTAACAATTTATGATAAAAGTAAATATATGTGAAAGTGTGAAAATATGTACAAAATGATTTTGATAAGTATTTGAATAAACGTATCTTAGAAAATGATATATGTTTGAGTACTTATACTTGAAGAAAACTATTATTCATTTTATTTGTACTTCATGTCTAAATTTTTTCTTTATTAAATAAAAATAGTAAATAAATAAATAATTTATGATTAATCTGCATTATGCTGATTGCAGTGTATGTTGTTTATTATTCGGTCGACCGATATGAGTAAATAGGTCGACCTACTATCAGTTGATCGATAAAGAAACGTTGCATTTTAACATAGGATTTTTTTTTTCTATTTTTAGGTTTATTGTTGATATGTTATTCAAAAACTACTGATTCCGAAAATTTCAATCGTCCTCTTCTCATCTTTTTTTTATTTTTATTCTACCAATTTGTGAGCTTTTCTACTTAATATCATCCTTTCTCTCTTTTAATCTTCATCTCCTTCAAGAGCTCTTCGATTGTCTCAATTTTCGGTTTCGACAACGTTAAGTGTCTCCTACCAAATCCTTCCTCTCCAGTGTCTCTAATTGCTAGGAAGGTGGAAACTTGATTATAGCGACCCTCTGAACCAAAGCCCTCTACCATCATCGCTTAATTCCTTCATGTTTCACATTTTAGGTAAAACTCCAAATTTTCATGCTCTTTAATTTAGTTTCATTTAGTAATTAATTAAGTTATTAACCATCATTCTGAAGCTTAATAGATGGTTAAATTCATTCAATTGCATTTAGAATGATTCAATTTCAAATTCTTGCATTGTTAGGAATTTAGAATTGGGATTTTTTTAAATTCATAATTAAATCAAATTGAAATTGTTTTAATGCAATTAGAATTATATTTAAGATATTATAACATTTAATTGCCTTTGTAAGTGTAAATATTGTTTTTTTCCCAATTTAATACTGGGCATTGAAGTAATAATGCGAGGAGATAAGATTGGAATCTAGGCCAAAGTCAAGGAAGTTTCCAACAAAGGGGAGCTGGTGGAGCAAGTGGCCGAGATACGACCAAGAAAGATGACAGAAAATGTTACAGCTGTGGTAGTAAAGGACACATCGTTCTAGATTGTCGAAAGCTAAAGTGTTACAACTGTGGAGATAAGGGTCACATCACCACTCTTCCATCCTTGTATTTCTCTATATTAAGGAACTTCATCTCATCCCCTATCATGTGATTGGAACAATCTGAGTCAACGATCCAGTCTTCCTTATAGTTGATAAACTTCTCACTTACTGCAGCCAGCGTAGTCTCCTGAGGTGTCATTATCTCCTCTATTACAACTGATGCTTCAAAATCTCGTTCTTCTTCTCTTTTGTTTTGTTGTAAAGTGGCAGCATTTCCTTCATCCTTCTTTAGCTTTCAACACACGAGCTAGTGATAATCAGTCAGCAATACACTTGATAAAGAATCCTATGTTCCATACAAGGATGAAGCATGTTGAGGTCTATTATCATTTTATCCGAGAAAAGGTGTTAGAAGGTGATATTGAGATGAAGTACGTTAAGACGGATGAACAAGTTGCGGATATCTTGACTAAAGGACTTGAAGTGAAGAAATTTGAAATGTTTCAAAGTCAACTTGGCCTGATTTCAAGAATGACATTAAAGAAGAATGTTGATGATGAGGGGGGTGTTAATAGTCATCATCAACTTGAATGTAGTAGTTGTAAAAGAGTGTGGACTTATTAGCCTAATTAATTACTAAGTGATGTGCGTGGTGAGTATGGAGTAAGTATATAAGTGGTATGTGTGGTGAATATGGAGTAAGTATATATGAAGTAAGTAAACAACTAAACATATGTGTTGTTTTGAAGTGTAACTCCTTAGCTATAAATAGGTGTGTCCTTAAAGCATTTAAGCATCCACCAAAAGAAGAAACAAGGAGTAATACAAGAGAGAGAGAGAGAGAGAGAGAGAGAGAGAAGTGAGAGCACTTGTAAAACTGAGTGGTATGGAAAATTTATTAAGTGTGTGAGGTGTCTTTTGTAAGTCTTTTAAAGAAGTGGAATTATAAAAGTGTCTTGTCTCATTTATTCGATCTATCTCTGTATTTTATTCGATAATATATATATATATATATATCATTTTAATCTAATAACACATTAAAAATCCCAAATCACATATTTTCCATCGTCTACCTCTGTCTCCAGCCCTTCACTTCATTCCTTCGCCAGCATTTAACTCTAATTCTCTCTTAGCACTCTCACGTCAAAAGCTAGATTTGGCGTGGCCAAACTTAGTATTGGTTTCAAATAGAATTTTTTATTCAGATAAAAGAATTCATGAAAGCTTTGAATATATATCTATTCGACCCGAGAACATAGATGGGCTACGATGATTCACGTGTGGCTTATCATTCTGATGGGTATTTCGACTTTGCCGTCAATCATACTAATTTATCCAACAGGCTTCTTTAGATTGGGATTATCGATGGATCAATTGATGATAGGACCAACAATGATGGTTGCACTAGCATAGCTAGTTGGACCCTCCACCGTAAATGACAGAGAGAGGCTTTCAAGAAGAATAATGGTTTGTGTTCTTTTATGGGACAATAGTTGTGTAAGTGGCCAACTTTTTCGATGTTTTTAGTTGAGTGAGTAACTTTTTAAAATTTTTATTTAAATGATGAATTTTTGATAGATTAATTAAGTAAGAAAAAATGTTAATCCTGTTACTTTTATTCTAATGAAATTAACACGTTAAAAATACCGATAAATGACCCATTTTCTCTCCAAACTTGACCCGATCAAAACCTGACTCGTTATCCTAATTTTTTTCACCTGACTCCCAATTAGTTACCCTAGGTTTCATCTTATGTTTTCATTTTTATCCTAGCCATCACAAGTCGAAACCCACTCACAGTTCCCACCTATGTTGTATCTCAATCAGACTAAAACATAATGATAAGCAATGGTTCATTAACTCTCCATTGCCCAATACAACAAAGCTAATCGGCGCAAACTTTTTTACTCTTGACTGAGTTTGCAAATTTGAAAAAAAAAAAGACTAAGATTATAAAAAGCAAAATTCAAAATATGTGTTAGCTTGACTTTGATGAGAAGCTCCTTTTGGACATTAAAAGCTTATTCGATAACCTTAGTGACCTTTAGAACCTATCCTCCAATCTTTTCCGAAGCACTCAACACTTAACTAAAATACTATGTCATAAAATCATCGAACGCCAAATTTGACGGATCTAAGATGCCACCTTCCATGCCGCAGCACCATCATTGAATCCCATCAACAGAGCCTCCACTCAGCTCACGACCCATTTAAGCCTCACTATCAGCTTCTCCTCCATAATCGTCCCACTCTCTCTCTTAGAGTAAAGATGATATATCAGTCGTTGGTTGTTTGCGATGGCATAGGTGGGGGCTGTGAGTGAGTTTTGACTTGTGACGGCTAGGTAATAATGAAAACGAAAGATGAAACCTAAGGGGTCATTTGGTATCACTTCTGTTTTTTATTGTTGTTTTCTGTTTTTATGTTTATGTTTTTTTATTAAAAAATGTTTAATTAGGATTTGTAGTAAAAAATATAAAATAAAAACCTATTTGGTATAAATTTGTAATAAAAACAAAAAAAAATCTATTTAGTTGTATCATCCTATTTTTTATTTTATTCTTATTACATTCTTATATATTAATATTAAATTTTAGTTAAATTTATTTCTTATTACATCACATTGTATTGGTTAATAAAT
>JAOXYD010035787.1:0-13938 GCA_028565735.1 Pinacopodium congolense | reverse complement strand
ATAATAATAATAATAATAAGGATATTTTGGTCTTTTTGTTTGTTATTCCTTTGTCATTTCAAGTTTATATTTTCAAACCAAACACTGGCATATAAATTCTTTAGTAGTAAATTAAATAAAGTAATATCCATTCCATTCTATTCTTCATCGTTTCTATTCCTAAAGTATAACTATTATATTCCTTATCTATTCCTGTCTTTAAACCAAAAATACTATTAATACAACTTCCTTTTTAGACATCTCGAACTGCAAATTATCTATAACTTAAATTTGTATACAACATATTTTGTTTTATGTTTAATTGGTTACCTCCACAAGGCATACTCGTTCCTTATAGTAGATCAATTTCTTTCTTTCATTCTTCTCACCTATAAATAATTAATTCTACAAGGCATGCCCACACCCTTGATAAGGTTACGTTCCAATTCAAATTAGCACGATATCTCTATCTAGTTCTATATTAAAACGTGTCACCAATTAATGGAATGTCTCCATCCATCTTTAATTATATTGACTCCTACTTAGTTACATATATAAGGCATACATATATAATTACATCTTTAATTATATACCCACACTTTAGTTTAGACTACCTTCTCACATTAATTTCCTTTAATCATAGTGTTTCCCTTCATTAAGGTGTGGGCATGCTTTAAGGAATCTTACCTATTTTGTTCGATGCTTCTCACCCATAATTGGTTCCTTCCTTAAGGTGAGCCTATTTCTTAAGAAAGTTCTTGTGTAATATTTAATTATCTTGACTTATACTAATATGTTATACAAACCATATCACACATATATGCCAACCATGCCATACCTTACTCTATAACATACCCCGAAGATAGAAAACACATCATACAAACACTATTTTAAAACGCTTATGAGCATTTCATTTTTGGGTTATCATAACTTTATACAAAGGATACCATATTGAATGGAACCCATTATATCACTTAGTGAAAACTATACCACCACTAAATGGAACCCATTTTTTAAAATTAATACAAACCATACAATCCTATAACTCTAATCATACTAAAACTTGTTAAAAACTTATACAGTACTAAAACTTGTTAACCATACCATCATATAACATTAATAATACCAACACTATTTAGAAAGTCATAGCAACATTTGATACAAACATTAATATCACTTTGTATAAACTATACCACCACTAATGAAACATGTACTACTAATTAATATAAACCAAGCCATCTTATAACACTAATTATATTAGCACTTATTGTAAATCCCATCACCACTTAATACAAACCATATGACCACTAAATGGAATAATACTAAAAGTTAATAAAAAACATTAACCATAGCAGTGATGCTTGGAAAACAAACCAACATTTATTGTAAACATTAAAACCACGTAGTGAAAATCATATAACCAATGAATGAAATTCATACCTCTAGCTAATTCAAAACATACCATCCTATTACAATAACCAAACTAGCACTATTTAAAAAATCATACCAATATTTAATACAAACCATACCATCACTTAATGCATACTGCATCACTAGTAAATGGAGCTCATATTGCCAATTAATCTAAAAAATTTCATCCTATAATACTAACCATACCAACACTACTTAGAAACCAATACTAGCACTTAATGCAAACTCTACCACCAGTTAATGTAAATTACACTACCACTAAATGTAAAAAAAAAACACCACTATATGGAAAACTTATAGTCATTATGTGTAATAAAATAACCAAGGTAATAACATGCCATATCATCAATAAGTTCATAACATACTACTACTTAATCCATAAAATACCACTCTATGTACAAAACATTACCATCACTATATACATACCATGCCACCACTAATATACAATATGTGACAATTAGTATATAACTTATGTGTTGTATGCCTATCTAAGTTTCAAATTATAAATAGCCAAGAAAAAACTAACAATATCACATCACATGAAACGCAAATGTACCTATCGAATGTAATATAGCTAGGAAGAGTATAGGTGTCGAAACACAAGGATTGTTATTGCTAACGAATCCCTATCTAAATCTAGCTAGATACTCAAAAGTGAAAGTTTGATTGATTGATTAAATAATTAGAAGAAATAAAACAATTAAAGTGAAATTCCTAGAAAAACCTATAAGAAGAAGCAATCAATGATAAAGGTAGGATTCAGGTAATTAATCCATCTAGGATGTGTACATACTTATTATTTATCTTTCTTTAATTTGAATACTAGATTTGTCATACTGTAGATTCCTTAATGTAAATTACACTATTTCTCAAGATATGTAACTCTATTCAAATTAATTAAACTAGGAAAAATTTATCTCTATCCCATTCTATTAATTAAATGCATTAATATGTTCTATGGAATCTATTGTTTTGGCTAAATTCACATCCAATCTAGCATGTTATAAAAGCCTATCTCCAATTCCATATGCAAGATGTTTCATTCATGAAATGATCTAATGCATACAAGAAATTTTACAATCTCAATCATATGTATAATCAAAGATTTGAAATCAATGTTTATGTTTGCATAACATTTGAATCCTAAGTAATTAATATCCTTAAATAAATCTAAGTCTAAAACTTGGAACTCAATAGTTAAAACAAGAATAACAAGTATTACACCCTAGAGTTTATAAAAACGCAAATCTTATAAAAAGTTTAACTCTAAGACATTGGTTCAATCACCCAAACAAACAAAAAGAGGAAAGGAATAAGAAAGCTCACAATAAGTCTTCTTGAATCTTTTAAATATTAATGTCGGATGGTTAAATCCTTTTTTGATACTTGAGTTCTTGCTTCAATAATGACCTAAGACTTGATGTATGACTTTTTATGGCTGACTAGATGTGTTTTTTTGAAAGCCAAAACCCTAAAAATATGAAAATTAGGTTATTAGTAGAGGGAAGTGGCGTCACCAACATTTGGGTTAGACCAAGTGACGTTCACAGCTTCCTAAACCTCTTAGTTGTCTAGTGATATGTCCTATATTCTTGATCCAATAGCCATAAAATTTAGTATGATGCTTCCTCACACATTGGTATTACATCCTGTAAAATTTCATAACAACTGGTGCTCCAAACGTTCACCTAATTCAACCATATCAAATATAGTGCTTAATTAAGCTTTTCTTGTTCTTTCTTTTGTGCACACTTCATGGATTGTTAAATAACCTTGAAAATTGGTGTGAAACTTCATAAAATTAAACTTAAAGTCTTTAAAATGATTTCAAACCACTTATAGTTCAAAAAATGCATTAAAATGCTCAACAAAGTCCTATAAAACATAGTCAAACATAGAAATGACTAAGCAACATCTCATTCAAAGCTTTTAACTCAACATACATATAATTCAAGTTGATTTACCCTTTAAGCTATTTCTTGTCCTTAAGTAATAACCTAACATCGACTTAACCAAATTAATCTAGAGTTGATTAGTAAATGAACGAAAAAAGAATCAAACAATGTTCTTGATTCAATTCACAAAGTGCATGCCTTTTCATGACAAAAATTGTTTAAAAATGCATGTATTCACACAATTTGTATTTAGGCAACCTTCAACACATAATATCAAATGTCTATGAAGTTCCCTATAGATTATAATGTAAAGTTGTTAAAGGGAATCACCATTGATGCAAAGAATTACATAATGTACAAATTGTGAGCAATTTTCAAGGTTCACTTTATCTTTTAATGCTAGGAAAAACATTTTGTCTTGAATTTCCCTCGATAACTCAACTTAATTACCTTTTTTTTTGTCTTTTTTGCAATGTCATCTAGCCTTTTGATGCAAAGGTGAACATTGTTTAGTAAACACCCCTAGTTAATCAACTAGATCACAGTCACAATCAACTATTAGCTCCACTCATACAATTCAACCTCTTAATCAATATAAAGCCAGTATAGTGAGTTTTTGCTCACTTAGTTTAAGCAAACATATACCTTTCATTCATTACAAACATACCCTATTCCAAACTCACATAACAATGCATATGTAACCATATTTAACAATTGATATTGAACATAAAAGCTTTCTATAATCATATGCAGATCATACAGAAATAGAAGAAGAAAAGAAAAATTTTGGGTCAAAAATCAATCAAGGATTTTCAATGCTACACTCTTCAAGAACATGGATGAGATTAAATCACTATAGCTAAAAAACAACTCTTACTCTTAATAATTTAAGAATTAATATTCTATTCATCACTATTGAAATATTAACAATTCAAATGTCATGATACATGATCAATTATAGCATTTCACTTATCATTTAATCCCACCCCCGATACACACTTATACTAAGTTGTCCTCAGTTTAGAAGATCAAACAAAATAAATTATGGAAAGAGGAAAAGAGGGGATAGGAGAACATGACTTCCTTGAAATTGAAGTCCAAATTTGTGTAAGACTATGAATAGTGAAATTTATGTGTTTAAGACTTTTAGGAATCATCATCTAAGCTTGTGGTGGAAATCCTAAAGAACAAAACTAAAGCACAAACTTTTCGAAAGGTTAGAACAACATAAAGATATAAACAGAAACATAAAATAAGATAAGAACAAAAAAATAGAAATAGATGTGTTGGGTTGCCCCCCAACCAACGCTTGTTCAACATTATTAGATTAACAACCTCATTTAAATCTAATGCTCATCTAGATTATGAAGATGATAAGCATTGGCTAGTCTAGTGTTAAATTCACCTTCAAGGTATAATTTTAGGTGATGGCCATTAACCTTGAAGATTCCCTTTTTCAAATGTGAAATTTCTGTAAAACCATAATGAAAAACTTTGTTAATAACAAGAGATCTAGACCATCGTGATTTGAGTTTACTTAGGGATAGCGAAAGTATTGAATTGAAAAGAAGCACTTGATCTCCCAATTTGAATTCCTTCACCTTTTTAAAGGTTTAATCATGTCACTTCTTAACTTTTCGCGTAGCCTTCCTGTCACCATTCATCTAATTCTTTCAACTGGGCTGAATGCTTGTAACCTACACTATCTAAGTGATAATTGATGAGTTTAATGGCCCAATAAGTGTTATGTTCTAGCTCAATCAGAAAGTGACACTAATCTATATACAGTTGTACCTATTTGTTTTTTATAAGCTGTTTTAATGTCCCATAATGCATCATCCAATTTAGCAGCCCATTCCCTCTAAGAGTTTTTTTACCATTATTGTTTAATATCCTCTTTAGCTCCATATCTGTGACTTTTACCTCTCAATTTGTTTGAGGGTGTTATGGAGTAGCTACTCTATCGATGACACCAAATACTTTAAGCACTTTTTAGAATTATTGGTTATAAAAATGAGTTCCTCTAACACTTGCTATGGTTCTAAGTGCTCCAAACCAAGTAAATAATTGTTTAAGAAATTTCACAATGACCCCAGCATTATTAGTAAGGAAGGCTTGGGCTTCCACATATTTAGACATGTAATCAAGAAACATCACGATATATTTATTACTAAAGACATTGGGAATGAGCCTATGAAATCGATTCTACAAACATCAAAAGTCTCATAAACATTAAAATTAGTTTAAGACGATTCATCATTACAGGAGAGATTACCTGCCCGCTGACAACTATTACAAGTATTCGCATACCTCTGTGCATCTTTAAATAGTGTAGGCCAACAAAACCCCGATTCTAAGACTTTGTTAATTTTATTATTGGCATGGTAACATCCTCCCATGGTCTTTGTCGGTAATGCTTAAGAATCTCATTCGTTTTTGGGTAAGATACAAATCTCCTGATTATATAATCTACATACACTCATTAAATAGTTAGCAAAATCAGAAGACCATGATGTATCGACAAACCTGTTAATGATGGCATGTAAGTGTTCTTCAAGGAATGTGTAGTTTATGTCTACCTCCTTCAGAGTTTCTAAGTTATCGCCTTTAAGACATAAGAGGTAGTCTGTGACTAGATTTTTTACTCCCTTTTTGTCTCTAATCTCTAAGTTGAACTCCTGTAAGAATAACATCCATCTTATGAATCTTAGTTTAGCATCACTCTCGGTTAGTAAGTACTCGAGAGCTCAGTGGTTAGTATACATAATAACCCTGGACAAAACAAGGTAAGAATATAATTTATCAAATGTAAAAACAATAGCAAGTAACTCCTTTTCAGTGATAGAATAATTCTTTTATGCTTTCGTCAATGTCTTGCTTGCATATTAGATGGGCTGAAAATGTTTATCCTTGTGCTAACCCAACACTACTCCTACTACATAATCACTTGCATCTCACATAAGCTTAAAAGATAATCGCCAGTCAGGTGCAACCATGATCGGGGAGTTAGTCAATTATCCTTCAAGATATTAAATGGATGTAAATTGTAATAGTCGGTTATTCAAATTGGGGACTTAGAACCTTAGACTATAGCACAGAATTAATATCATTGAAAATTTATGAATTGCACTTCATTCATATGCATATCACATGCATAACAATAGCATAGACACATGAATTATGAATTAGTACACATTGAAAAGAATGTATATGCTCTCAATTGACTCATTCCCAAGTATGAAAGGTTCAAATAATCATGATGTTAATTGTGTATTGTGCATGTTTTGAAATTTTGTTTGATTGATTACGAGAAATAAATTTGAAATTAATTGGTACAACTAGAAAATTGATAGATGACAACGTATATTTGGTATAGGAAAAATACTGGAAAATTAAGATGAATAAGCTTAAGCTTATGAATTAGTGACATTTGGCATGGCAAATTAAGTGACAAATGGCATAGCTAATTAGTTGAGAAATGAAACCATGAGTGGGTGACAAATGGCCTAGCTTCATCGTGTCATTTTGGAAACAAAAATGCAAGACAAATGGAGACCATGCATAGGGACATATGTCATTATAAGAAGGAGACACCTAGCACCTAGGTGTAAGATTTTGGGAGCAACCTTAGTTTGTTTCAATTCTTCTTCTTTCTTCCTCTCTCACCACTAAATTTGTATGTTACCTAATTTGTGTTAATTTTCTGCATGCTTAGTGCATTAATTTAGGTTGATCTTTGGGCTAGAATTTGAGCTCGACAAGTAATTAAAAGATTGTTATTTATAGCATGGTATGATGATGAGTTAAGATGAATTATAAATGATGTTCATACTTATTTGTGCTGGAAATTTCTGCATGAACTTGGGTACTTTTCTATTATGTTTTTTATGTATAAAAAAAGTAGGTTATGGATGGTTATATGGATGATTTAAGTTAGGTTTTGAAGTATAATTGATGAAGAATTCATGCTAAAGATAGGTGTTATTAAGGTGTTTTCAAATCTAGAAAATTAGAGCTATAGGTCGAAATTCTGGTTTCAATTTCATATTCCTCTTTCGACCTATTTTACATATCCTTAGAACATAAATTTGAAAAAACATAAAAAATGAAAGTCATATATATAGGTCTTAGTTTATCCTCAATGAAAAGGATTTGATAAAAGAGTGACTAGAGCTTAAGTTATGCTTGTTTCCCTAGTACTACCAGTGACAGACCTCTATGCAGAGTGAAATTTTGGTTTCACTTTTACGATCTATTTTACATATCTTTAGAGCATGAATTTGACAAAATACAAAACTTGAAAGTTTTAGATATAGGTCTTAGGTTAACCTTTGTAAAAACAGCTTGAGCAAATAGTGATTGGATCTTGAGTTATGCACGTTTTCTTACTATTCCCTATGACAGACCCCTATGCAGGAACCTTACATTATTTCCTAATGTTTGATGACTTTAGAGCTCAGATTAGTCAATGCATAAAACATGAAAAATGCCCATTGATGTCTTATTAATGCTTCTATTAAAGACTTTGGCTATAAGATATCTTGATAATTTTATATAGTTAATTGATTGCTAACGATTGGACTGTTTCAATGTGGATAAGTTCAAATCTTGAAATTTTGATTTGTCTAAAGAATAAATAAGTTCTTTTCATGAACATATGATCTTAAAAGTTATGCATAATGTGTATAAGGTATGAAGGAATGAGCATTGAAGAACTTGGGGTAATTTTTTATGAGAATTGGGTAAATGTATGAATATATATGGCTAGAAAACATTTGGAGAATGTATAGATATAGTTTTCTGAAATTTCAAATTTAAAGTAACAATTTTATGTGTGTTCTAAGAAGTTTTTGATCATGAAAATGGTCAAGGATAAGTGTAAAGTGTGGTTTATGAATTTGGAGTAACTCAAGCTAACTTAATGATACAAACCTAATTGCATAATGGTAGTATACAAATTTTTTTAAAATCATCTTTAGATATATAATGTATAAGCATAAATTGAAGAGTCAATATCTATGTATAAAGGTTCATACCAAAGAAAGGCAATTGATCATGCATTAAATATCATATATACATGTGTATTATTGAGTACTTATTTGATTAAACAAGTTAGTAATATTTACGTAAGTTTTTATTACATGATTTACAAGCACAAAGTGACCAACAGCATCCAAACGTTATTGGCACATCAAGACAATAACTATCTGGAGTCGACAGTGAGATAACTAAGATGTTTAGACATTATATTGAATTAATTTAAAATGTTCGAGGAGTTTGATATTCGAGAATGTATTGGAAGTGTTTGCAAATTGAATTTGAATGTCAAAAATGTGTTCTCAACTATATGTTGAATGCTGGACGGAGATCCAATGAATGAGCTATAGGATTGTGCACACTGAATGAGAATTTTTGATAGCATAATATGTGACTTGATGCATTTTCATTGCATTGATATACATGATTAGATAAAGGAGTGGTAACTGGAGTGACCAATGTGAAAAGAGCTTAAAGCTAATAAATGTGCACATAGAGCCACAAGCTCAACAATTAATGAGCCCAGTATCCACAATGGATACAGGACAATTAAATTAGACGCTAAGTCACAACAAAATAAAAGGGAAAGTGGAGTATCATGTGCATCATGTATATATCTTACATGTATCATATGATTCATTTCAAAAAATGATGAAATAGAGCTGATATACTATTATGTTATATTTGTGTTCATATGCATGATTGTGATATAGTACTGAAGTTTATTGATATAGTAAAATGTAATATTTGTATACATGTTGATGAGATTAATGATTTAGGTGAATAATGTGATATACTTGAGAATTTGTTTGCATTATATTGATGTTGTGTTTTGACTCGAGTGAGTACATTGATGATGGTTCACTTACTGAGTTTGCAAAAGTCATCAAAATTGCAAATGTTGATTTTCAGGTACTAAAGATACTTCATTTTTAAGGCAATCTATGTTAAAATTTTAGTTCTATCACTTTTAGACTCAAGAATGGCTCAAAGGTCTGGTCAGTAGATACCTACGCAGTTTAAATAGGATATGTTTGTTTAATTTCTCATTTCATGTAGTACATGTTATATAAAACAGTAAAAATTCAGATGTTTTGGTTTTGTAAATACATATGGATGATGAGATGTAATGAATTTATAAACGATATGTTTGTTTTTTAAATGAAATGAGAAATGTAGATTACTTATGTTCTATGATGCCATAATAGTGATTATAATTGCTCTAACATGCCATTCTCATAGGGTATGTTTTTGAATATCCTCTGGATGTTCGAGTATATGTTCTATGGTAATGGGGTGTTACATTTTTGGTATTATAGCATCGTTTAGCATCCTTAGGGGCATATATAAGAGCATATAAACATGATATATACCGAGAGACTAATGTATTGATTACCTTTATTGTTTGATATAGGTCATCTGTTATAGGAGATCAAGTTGCAGAGCTAGCTGACCTTGAACCTGTAGGAGCCAATAGAGAGTCGCCAGTACCACAGATTAAACAATTGCCTCCAAGAATTCCTGAGAGGAGAGAGAGGAGGTATGATAAACTCAAAGAGCAAGGAGTTGTGGACTTCTATGGAAGTACAGACCCTGCTAAGGTAGAATGTTTGTTGCAAAGAATGGAGCGTCTATTCAATCAAATGGACTGTGAGTACAATGAAAGATTTGATTACGTAGTATTGCTATTCCAAGGTCTAGCTTATCAGTGGTGGAAGACTATTCCTGACAGTTCCACCTGACCTTGTCGATTAACTTAGGAAGACTTCCTAAGGTTATTTAAAGAGAATTACATGCCTAAGATTTACCTCGATAGAAAAATAAAGGAGTTTTTATATCTAAAATAGGGAAGCCTAACTGTAGCTTAATATGAGGTGAGGTGTAATGAATTAATGGGTATGCTACTACATTAATTCTGACTAAGGAAGATAAGTGTAGATGATTTGAAGACAGACTGAATTTTGAGATTAAAAAAAAGAATGTCTATTACTAATTTGCGTAGCTTTACTGAGCTGAGAGCTATCTCTATTTGAATTGAGCAGTTACTAAAAGATGGGCAATGAGAGTATAGGTAGAAGTTCAAAACGAAGAGGAAAGGTAAGTCCCAAGCTGATTCTATAAGGAAATTTAACAAAAGCTAGAATAGATCATCCTGATCACAATCTAAATCGAGACAGTCAGGATTTAGACCAATAGGTGGCAGTGCTTAAACTAGTAGTGACAGAGGTCAGGCATCTGGAGGACAAACTTCTCGAGGGAATTATCCTCCAGATGCCTGATTGTGACCACTGTGGAAAGAAAGAAGGTGGAGAATCTTGGAGGTTAATAGGAGCTTGTTTACGTTGTGACTCTCTTAAACATTAACTTAGAGACTATCCCATAATCTTTGGAGCACATTTTAGAGTAAGAGGAGGATCAGTAACTGAGACAACTATCCAACAGAATAAAGCTAGTGGAACAGAATAGAGAGGCAGAGGTAGAGGTAGAACTAATTCAGCAAGGACTGAGGTGGAGAGTAGCTAACCATAGTCTCAAGCTAGACTCTTTGCTGTCACTAGACAAGAGGCATATAGCTCCCTAGATGTTGTTGAAGGTGCGTTAACTGTCTCTCAATTTAAGGCATTTTCATTATTAGATCCAGGATCCACATATTCATTTATTGCACACATCTATCTTCTAAACTGCATTATGAGAGATGTGATGAAATGTGGCTTAGAAGTGAGTAATCTAGTAGGAAGTACTATTGTGAGTGGCGAAGTCCATAAAGGGTGTATCATTCGGATTCGGATTGATCAGGCAAAGTTAAAGGCCAACTTGATAGTATTGCAATTGAAGGAGATAGACCTTATATTAGGTATGTACTGGCTTATTGCTCATGAGGTAATAATGAATTGTTACACTAAGGACGTGACTGTTGAATCCCTAAATTAAACAAGGGTGATATTCCAAGGTGTTACTCAAACAGTGCCAGCAAGGTTCATTTCCTCAATGAATGCTCTCAGACTAATGATATTAAATTATATGATATTTTTATATGTATTTCAATTTGAATTCAACTATATTTTATTTCTTAAATGCTTATTTTGTGTTTATATTGTGTTCTGACGCAAATTTAATTACTAGACATAAATTTATATAGAAAAGAAGAAGATTAGAAGTAATTTGAAGTAAAGAAGAGGAAGCTTGCAATTGAATGAAGAGCATAAATGTTGGTCTTGCATTAAGAAGCTCCAAAACGACTTTGAAGATTACAGCAACTATGATGGAGAAAAACTCAGTACATGTATGTGTGTTGAATTGCTCGAAACGTAACACACTAGAGAGGAAATTATGAAGAACGTGCATGAGTGTTTTAGTTAAAAAAAGACCTAGAGACAAAGGAGACAAGAAGTTGTTGGTGGTTGCACACAAAGGGAACAAAGAGATGAAAAGAATAAGAGACAAAAATAAGAAGGTTTTGGATGGCTATACAAAGGATGGGGACGGCTTCATCATCTCTCCTCTCTTGGCATTGTAGGCATTTTTTGTCTCATCTTCCCCACTTGGCTTAGGCTTGAGATGCTTTTGGGTAAGGGAAAAATAAGGGAGACATTGGTGAGTGGAGAAGTCTTCTATGGTGTGTGGTTCTTGTCTCTTCTCCATGGCTTGGGAATGAGTAAAAAATAACGATTGGAACTTGGTAAAAAATGTGAAGAGCACTTCATGTTGGGTGTTTCTTGTCTTCTTCTCCATGTCATGGCATTGAAGCTCTCCTCCAGATTATTGTTCATGGCTGCAAGCTTGAAGTTTAATTCATTTACACTTATTATTTCTTTGGTTTTGATTTCCTATTAATTTCAATTGCTAATGTTGTGTTTTATGCATGTCCGAATGTCATTGGTTGGTTTTGCTTTACATAATCATGTGATAGCTTTGTTAAGTCATGTATTAAGTTTTGTTAAGTCCTGTGTGTTCTAGATCTTGGAACATTGATTTTTTTTCAAACATTTAATGATAATATTCAGATTTACCTTGATCAAATATTAAGTTATTTAAAGTTTTATTTCATATAGTTTCAATTGTCCTTTGAATGTTTGGATCATTTATGTTTAGTAGTTTGTTTCTATGCATGTTCTTAAGTTTTAATTCATTTAAATTTCTATTTTTATTTAATTTTTAAATTTGGAATTTTTATTTAAAATATTAAATTAGGTCTTAGTTAATTAAGTTCTATATAATTGCTCATTAGTTGAAGTAACTCAAGTTTTCATTAGACAAAGTGTTGAATTTGATTTCTTAGATTAGTTATTAATTTTCCAACTTTTGTTTTAATTAATTAAGTATGATTTATGTTTATTTAATCTTTTTTTAGGTAGTTTAATCATGTATGGCTAGTTTTTTTAAGGGTTTGGAGATATTAGAAGGATGAAAAGATGAAAATTGTGAGAATGGAGTTGAATTTATGCTTAATTTGGTGCTTGGATGTCTAGGTTGGTTTGGAACTTAGGTTAAATGTCATCAATTAGGAGTTCTATCTAGGCTTGATCACCCTTTAGGTAATTTCCTAATCCAAAAGCTAGGGTTGAGCATGTGATACGTAATAGTCCATAGCAATTCTCGAAAGTAGCAATAGGTTAGTTGAATTCGTTAGGATACTTAATCAACTTACTTAGGGTTCCATACCTTTAGGTTACACCATTAGAGCTTGTTAGTAGGTGGCCTAAGTTAGTCGTTTCTTAATACCCAAAGCGTCTTCACTATGAAATCTAAAGAGCTTGTTCTAGGTTATAGATAGGGAGAGGGGCATTTCTAGAGCTTGTAGATTTGTCTAATTTAGAGGAAGTGAGGGCTTGAGAGCTTATTTGAGCCTATAAGATAACACCATGACTAGAGTACCTCTTATTTAGATTCTAGGATCAATGATCATCCTGACATCCTAAAGATATCCCTAACCCACTTCTTTGCTATTGTTATTAGTCTTGTCTAAATTTACTTTGTGTATTTGTCTCTTTGTTCATTGTATCTTAGCTCATTTCGCTTTCATCTTTTCAAGGTGTTTTATTTTATTTTTCTTGCAGCATTTGAAATAACATTTGCATCCCAACTCTTTGTGGTTCGACCCTAGCTCACCATTGCTGCATAGGTTAGGTAGGTAGGAATTTATTATTTGATAGGTTGCGACGAGCTCATCACCTATGGAACTTAAGGAACTTAAGACTCAGTTGCGGAAGTTATTAGATAAGGGTTTTATCAGACCTAGTGTGACACCTTGGGGAGCTCTAGTTTTGTTTGTGAAGAAAAAGGATAGGACTCTATGATTGTGTATTAGCTATAGACAATTGAATCATGTGATAAAGAAAAAAAAAAGTATCCTTTACTGAGGATAGATGATTTATTTGATCAGTTACACAGAACTCAGGTATTTACTAAATTGGATTTGAGATCAGGGTATTATCAGTTGAAGATAGCAGAAGCTGATGTACTAAAGAGTGCATTCAGGACCAGATATGGGTACTTTGAGTTTTTAGTGATGCCTTTAGGGTTGAAAAATGCCCCGACAGCTTTTATAAAATTGATGAACAAGGTATTTTAACCTTAGATCATTTTATGATTGTGT